>PVKS010005106.1:0-87641 GCA_004027875.1 Aplodontia rufa | reverse complement strand
AATTGAAGGTATCTTCCTGTTACATTTTTTCCACCTCATCAAGGCTTAGATTTAACTTTACAATATTTCCTCTTACTGTGAACAGGTTAAGACATGAGAATTGGATTCCGGCTTAATATCTTCTCCGGTAGAAGAGTTTTCTTAAAATCCCCATGAAGGGGCTGGATCGGTGGCTCAGGGATTAGGGCACTTGCTTGGCATGCGTGAGGGTGCAGGTTCAAACCCCAGCACAACGTACACAACAAAGTGCAGGAGCAAAGAAAGCCACATGAAAAACTAAATAAAATAGATTCTCTCTCTCTCTCTCTCTCTCTTTCTCTCTCTCTCTCTTAAAAAAATCCCTGTGAATTTCTTTGGCTGATAGTCTCTTCTTCCCTTCTTCCTGTCATCTTCCAAGACCTCTCTATCACCTGTTCTCTCCTCTGCAATCACTTTGAGACCCATGTAAGGGACTCCTTGCAATTTTTCTTTAAAAATTCAGGTCAACAGCTGTGCCATCACCTACCTGAATTGCCAAGGTTAAAATTCATGGTTTTCATTCATAGGTATTAGGTGAAATAAAAGATTTGTTAAAGAATTACTCTAGAAAGGAAAAATTTTTATGTTTTATCATTTTCATTTCACCTTTGGTTGATCTAACTTGGTAAAAATAACATTCTGCTTCCTCAAATTTATAAAACTGCAGTAAGAACATATTTTCTTCTCTTCCTTCACCCAGTTAAGCTTCTAAAAGCCCATGTTTTTATTTTGTAGATGAAGTCCACTTTTGATCAAGTCCTAAAATTGTCCTAATCCTACTGAACACTAATTAAATCTGTAAGGTTTCTATTTTTCTTCTGTTCCTTAATTTAATTCTCCCTTCTTTTTTCAGAATGCATTATCATTTCTTGAATAAATAAAAATAAAGAGAGAGTGAAAAAAATAAGGAAATCTTTATTTTTATGATTATTTGTCTCTCAAATGTCCTTACTCCTCCACAGACAGCTCACATAATATCAGTTCATGTTCCCCTTTCAGCTGGTACGGTTGTCACCCAACCTGAGTCAGACTCCTGAAACCAGAAGTGTTCTTTTGCTATTATCTCCATCAATATCACTCCTGATCTAAAAGGATGAAATCACACCAAAATGTGAAGGAATATCTTTCCTCTTATGAGGATGACTTTCTAAAATACATATCTATATCTTTATCTGTCTACCTATGTATCTATCTATCCTCTATCTACCTATATCTATCTGCTTATCTATCATTTATCTTATATCTCTAGCTGATGCATTCAGGTCACATATTCATGAACCTGATGCAAACCTTCTTTTAGCTCCTCAAAGCCTGATACGCTCACTCTCTCTCTCTCGCGCGCGCGCGCTCTCTCTTAAACACATTCAGAAAAATACCATTAAGTGCAACTTTAAGGCTGCAGTTGAACCCACCTTGAAGATGTATTCAAAGAAGTTATGAATAAGGAATCACCACTTGAAAACTTGGGATTTTTTGCCACCTGAGTACTTTTTGCCACAAGTACTTTTGAAGTACTTGTGAAGGTGAAATTCTGTTCCCAGTGAGAAATTGGAGATTCCTATTATTGATCAGTAAATGCAAACAACAGTAGCACAATTTTTTAATTTTCATAGTTTAAAAGCAAAATATCTCTCAACTATGACAATTTACTAATCAAAGAAATCCAAAATTAAATATTTAATCTTAAATCTGGGTCATGATATTTGGTACAAAGCACTATATAGGCTATAAGAGGCTGTATGTGCTTTTGAAAATGAAAGCAATGTCTTAATCTCTCAAAGGAATGAATATTTAATATATCTATTATTGTATAATGTGCCCTTTAATTTGTGAACTTAATACAGGAAGCCAGTATAAATAAGAAATAATTGAACAGCAAAAACAGTTTGCAGAATTGGCCATTTTGTGTATGACTGGAGGTAGAAGTTTGAATTGCTGTAAGTTTTTTTTTTTTTTTTTTTTTTTTTTTTTTACAAATATGATTCAGAGTTCAAAAAAAAACTAAGGTCAGAAAATTTAACTTGTTCTTGAATAACAAGTTTAAGAACATGATAAAGACTTGAAGCAGAAAGAGCTTCAGAGTAGGTTTCTCCACTGAGTCCACATGGACATCTCTATTGTCAGACATTTTTTTTTTCCTTTTGGTTCCAGGGATTAAATCTAGAGATGCTTAACCACTGAGCCACTTCCCCTGCCTCTTTTATTATTTATTTATTTAGAGACAGGGCTCTGTAAGTTATTTGGGGTCTCACTAAATTGTTGAGGCTGGCCTCAAACTTATGATCCTCCTGCCTCAGCCTCCGGAGCCACTGAGATTGCAGGAATAATCCGATTTCCCCAGGCGTATTGAGATGGAAATTATGGCAAGAGCACAGGGGAGATGAGTCAGCTGTTATTCAGCCCCCTGCTTGTTCACGTGGCAAGACCTGGGTAAGCTTTCCATCATGGAATCTCTGAATGACTTAGTCATCAGCACAAGAGTGAAAACTGCCCTGGAGTCCTTCCTCTCAGGGAAGATGCCTTGGATTGCCAGAGTCAGTGGAGAAACTGGGATGAATGAAACAGTTGACGGTGGACCTGCACCTTGTGGCACTCATTGTTTCTTTGTTCTGGTAAAAGGCGACCTGTCGTGTGCATGTTATGAAGCTGTCAGCCCTGTTCTGAGCAATTTGCTAAACAGAAGCTGCCGATGTGGTCTCTGATCTGAAAGAGAACTTCCTTCCGTGTTCTCCCTTGTATCTCTGTCCAAATACTTTCCTCGGCCTCTTGTGGGCCTCTATCTCTATACACACTAGATCAACTCATGGAAGCCTGCTCTGCCTTCTCCTTCACAGAGGAAGCATCTCCAGAGTGACCTGAATGTTTCCGACAGTCCAGCTGTCGCGTTCATGCGCGAATCAAAATTTGATGTAACCTGTAATCGTTTTTTATTGCAAGCTGTTGCTTCATTAGAAAAATAAATATGCCACCTGGAAGCCTTCTGGAATTAATGGTAGGAGTGGCAGTAAATCTTTGTATTGCATTCTGACATTATTAAAAATTAATAAATGAATCCCGTGTTCCCCACTTTTTCCTGTCTTCTTGCAGTAGATATCACATTTATGAGCATGACGTTAGTCATTAGTCACAAAGACTGCGAGTGGCACTAATGTATAAGAACGTGAACCTAAAACTAGTCGGCCCTGCAGGAGGAAGCTATAGACCATTTTTGAGCTCATGGTTGTCTTACTAGGAAAAAAAGAATCAACACAAGAAAATACAAAAAAATACCAAGGAAAAAGTACACTACTGAGCATTCTATAAGAAAATACTTCTCCAGTTAGCCAAACCCAGAGAGCCAAGGGCGAATGTTTTCCCTCATGTGTGGCGGCTGGAGCTGAACCCAAGCTTGGTGTAAAGGTAGCCAAACTCATGGATGAGAACCATAGAACAAAAATGCAGTCGGTTAATATTTATGAAACACAGTTGCAAGAGACAGCATAAGATATTTGAACAAGCTCTGCTGCATGCCTGCACAAAAACATAAATGGTTTAATCCAATTGTCAAATACATCTAGGAATAACAAGGGACAAGAGGAAGGGAGGAGAAAGGGAAATGTTGGAACTGAGTAAAGCAAGGTACATGCCCAGCATTATATCTCACTGTGCATGAGCATACACAATATATATAGATGCTATAGTCATGTCTGGAAAAATGTTCTTCACAGGTAGAAGAACTATGTCAGTGTGCTTGGGTCTTTTAGAAAAATATAGGACCCAGAAGAGAGGCAATGGAGAAGAGGACAGGAAGGAGGAGGGTGGTAGAAGGGTCCAGGGAGGAGGGATATTTACCAAATTGTATGGCTGTATTGTGTGCATCTAGTCATATGTGACAACTAATCTCATCATTATGTACAACTATGGTGCACTAATAAAACAATAAATATTAAAAAAAGAAAATACTTCTCCAAGAAGGTAACTTCCTCCCTCAGGAGGCATATGGCAATATCTGCAAAAGTTTCCCTCCAAAACAACAATTATCAGGTCAAATGCATAAGGGAATGAGATTTAGAAATCCCGCTCTGAAGTAAGCAGACGTTTCTTCCTGTGATGTAACTGAAGAAGCTGCTCTCTGCATTGGGTCTTTGTTGCTGTGTGAGGTGTGTGTGTGTGTGTGTGTGTGTAGGTGTGTGTGTATGTATGTATGTGTGTGTGGATGTATGTATGTGTGTGTGGATGTGTGTATATGTGTGTGTGTGTGTGTGTGTGTGTGTATCACATCTGAGGCTGAGAAATGCATGAGAAAGGAAAATACATCCTTCCAGCTTCGACAAACCAAGGGCAAAACATGGCTTCTTGCTCTTGCTTAATGAAATAAGTTGAATTACTAAATTGAATTTCAAATCCAACTTACTGGGGAAAAACACAGAATAGACGTTATCTGCGGAGCACTGTACTAAGGCACGTGTCAACGTTAAGTATTAAATGAGACTCTAAATGAGCTCAAAGCAAGTTAAAGTACCCTCTACCCTTGCCTATTATTCAGAGAAATTTTTTTCTCTGTAATGGCTAATATCTGATGTTAAGAAGAACAATAAGGATTTTGATGTTTCTCTTTACATTATAATTTGATTCCTACAGTGACGTCCTGGTTTAACTGAAATTCTTCTTGAATTGGGATTCCATCTGAAATTTTTATAAAGTGAACTGCATTTCATAAGTTCTTTGCAAAAACTAATATACAGGACAATGACAGTGAGTAACCCAGCGTTACCTTGCACCAGCCAGAGTGGGAAGTCACTGTGAAGAGATACAGTGAGCTATTTGGAAAGTGGCAACAGTCAGTCAGTGCACAAATGTATACATATATTTATTATTTGCTGTAGGTAGTAGCTACCAAAAACTGTCACTTCCTCAGTGTGTTCTACCAAGAAGTTCATGCTAGATGACCGTATTAGTTGTAAGAAAAAAATGGATTTGGAGACTATGTGCCTTGCTGAAGAACATTCAGCTACACAATGAATATACCAAAAATAACATTTATATTTTCATAGATTTCCCATGATGCTGAGTGTAACCCTTTCATAAACTGTCTTATGGTGCACAGGAACCAGAATGATCCCTGCCAGCTGGGATGTGTGACAGACGGTCACCCAATATACTATTTTGCCTACCATTCTTGACAGAATGTGTTAAGCTGTGTTGTCTTTAAAAGTTAATTGCTGGGGCTGGAGGGGTGGCTCAGCGGTTTCGGCGCTTGCCTGGCAAGCACGAGAACCCGGGTTCAAACCCCAGCACCACGTACACAACTGAGTGTTGGAGCAACTAAGGCCATGTGAAAAACTAAATGAAGTTGTTTCTCTCTTTCTCTGTCTCTCTCACTGTCCCTCTCTCTTAAAAAAAAAATAATAATTGCTATTTGTTTTTGCATTAAGGTAGTAATGGCTTTTTTTTTCTAACAAAGATTTGAATGAAGATAAACTAAGAAAAGATATCTAAAATAAATTGATTTTCAACTGTGTTGCCATAGAGATGCAATAATATGTCCCTGATGGTCCCAATGGGAAACACCTGGCATAACCAAGTAAAGAAAATCTGAGGATTATTTACAAAGGACCCAATTATAACATAGGTATAGGTAAAGGAACCACAAAGATAAAACCGGATGAGAAGAGCCCTAGAGCTCCCAGGATGGCCAGGCATAATATATAAGATGCTCAACTAAGTTTGAATCTCAGATCAGTGATAATAAAAGGTTTAATATAAGTATAGATTTTTATTTTCTAAATCTGGCAGCTCTAAAGTTGTTCACCAAAAGGAACAGAGGAAAGGAACCAAGAGGAACATGTAAAGCAGCAATTCAAGCAAAGCAGACGAAATGATTTAAATACAGGAAAAAAAAAAAAAAGAACATTCTGAGAGACCTTCACAGGGATAAAGCTTAGCCTCAAAATTCTTAACCTATGTAACAGAGAGCTGGTAGCCTGAACCCTATGGATTTCCAGTAATTAAGCAGACACAGGAATGTTAACTTCTCTAGATGAAATCATATAGTCTCATCTGAATAAAATAGTTTTGAGATATAAAGACTTTTGCGTAAGTCTTTTCTATAATGACATTGTACATAGTTGATTCTGGTTTGTCATCATAAATATTTTCTGAGCAAAGCATTTGTCAGAAAAATTTATCTGTACTCACAAGGTCAGATTCTTTAAAAATGTTCTCTAAAAGTGAAGACTTAAAGTTGATATACACAGTGCAATAAAAATTGTGATAAATTCATAAGAGCGTATGCATGAAGAATATATGTACATACACAAGCACACACAAAGACATCTCTGAAAAAAAATACATAGAAATGGTGATATCACTTGGTTTTAATTCTGAGCGTATGAGGGACAGGTGATAATTTACCATGCTGTTATTATTTCTGTGTCCTAAGTAAATGATTTTTAAATTATCAGAATAAATAATATTTTCTGTTCTTTTTTGTGATGAATTCATGGGATAAAACAACCTTGCACTTTTTTTTACACCATGTATGATTCTGATATAAAACATGATAGTTATTCAAAGATAAGACATCATGTGCATCGTTGAACACACCCCAGAGAAGACCACAAAGTGGCGTGTTCTTTTAGTTTTCATAGTAAATGGAAATTATCGGTAGTCAGTGCCAAGAATCCGGCTTTAAAACTTTGAGTTTGGCAGAGACCGTACAATACATGTCACTATCCAAATGTTACTGGAAACTCTGGAGTCCTTTTAAAGGACTGAGTCAAGTATTATCTTATCACTTTAAGCGAGTCCAGGTTCATCCTTTGACTATGTCCAGGGGAAACATCGTGGACGCTGGCCTGGCACCTCCACTCCCCTTGTCTGGCACACCAGTGACGCTTGCTCCGAAACTGGGCCAGGGTGCAGGGAAAGGAGAAACGGTTCACAGTAGAGGACATGGACTTGGCACGGTTGGGGCCATTTCTCAACATTTCAGTAACTGGAATTTCTCATTCCTCTGTGTCGACAGTCCTGAGTAACACAGTGGTACCCAGGAGATCATTTAAAGTCTATTTTTTTTAAATAGGTAGCTTTTCCAGGCAAGCAGAGCAGCTTTTGCATGTTAAGCCCTTGTCATCGCCCACAGAAAAAAAATATAGGCTGTGTTTCCTTCCATGCATCTAAGTTCAAGTTTTTGAGGTCATTCTTTTTTTCCAAATAATCCCTGAGCGCAGTTCATTTCTTTTTTTCCTTTCCAAGTTTCAACAACTAAAACCTTAAGAGACATAATAGATTAAGGAAATGCTAGGATTTGCATTTTTTTCCCCTAAAACTAAGGTTAGCACTCCCTGTACGAAGTTGACATGCTACAGAAAAAAAATAACAAAATCATCTGAGGGCATCTAAGTTGCTGAATAACAACATGAAAAGTTATTTTTTTTAGGTGTATGCTACAGTTTCAAAATATTGCTGTCAGCAAATGCAAAAGAGAACAGTGTCAAGTTAGCAGAGAAGAGATCATGGACTCATAATTTCTTGTATCAATTGAGATTCCTTTACAGGATGATAAGAGGGTCAATGGAATCTGATAGCATTTACTCACCCATGTGTTAACAGAATAATCTATGGCCCCTTCTGCTATTAATAAAAGCAAAAATGTGTTCTTTTTTAGCCATAGTCTTGCTAGGAACAACTAACAACTTGAGGTAATCAGGAATAGATCTGGGGACTTAATCCGAGTAGCACAAACTTGGTCAAAACATGCACTTGATCTTCTATGTCTGGACCTCTTATGAGACATCTAATCAGCAATTAGTAGTTCACAAATAAGTTTTCCTTCACAACTCACACACACATACTTCCCCATGTCGCATATATTAGTCAAACACTCCCATAAAATATGAGAATAGTGCCCATACACTTAAAAATCCCTAATGACAGAGTCTAGGAAAGAAAAACAGTCGTATTAGTCCTGCAAGCATTATCTCTGGTATAAAACAGGCAAACTTGAATACAATTTGGGACATCTAGTTTACTTCTTTACTGTTGAGTAAATCCCTCAACAAGATTTCAGTTTTGCAAGTTCAAACCATGTACTTGCAAGTTGATTGGAGGAGGAGAAGGGGACACTGACTGACTATGACCCTCAGAATGATATATTGAAATCCTTACCTCCAAGGTGGTAGTCCTGGAAAGCTGGGCCTTTGAGAAGGGGTTAGATCCTGAACGTGCACCCTCTTGAATGCCATCACTGTCCTTACAAAAGAATCCCAAGGGAGCTTGCCTGCCCCTTGTACCACGTGAGGTTGCAAAAAACAATCCTCAAACAAGACACTGAACCCACCAGCACTCTGAACTTGAACTTCTCAGCCTCCAGAACTCTGAAATGTGTATCTATTGTTTGCTAGTAATCGAGTCAATGGGTTTTTGTTATAACTGTCCAAACTAACTAAACCAGAGCATACTCAGGACAATTGATACAGATTTTTAACTACTTTAAATTGCCTACAATTATCAGAAGAAGTCTGTGTCGTCTTCTTGACCCTAATTTGATTCCCATTCCTTTGCAGATATATTGCTGCTTTTGGGTCGGGGGAAGATGTGTGGGTGTGAGCCTGTTTTTACTCAACCATTTGATTCTTGGAGATTTTGAGCAGAGATACTGAGACACAAGGAAAATGGATGGGATCTTTTGTTCCTCTTCTGCTTAGGGAAAGTTGGAACCCAGCTTGTGACAGTCCCATAGTATTTACAAAGTTTACAGAGCCTAGACTGGTAAGGGAGTCCAGGTATTGCCTTGTGCATTGATGAAGGAGCCATTCCGGGAGCTGGGGACAGAGGGCAGAACTAACTCTTCGGCTCAGATGTGGGCTTTCTCCAAGCGCCATGAGCATTAAAATCTTTGAGACTCCTGGTCAGACTGTTTCTGATAATAATCGTGGATCTGACCATGACTCTTCTAGGCCCTAAGAGTTGCCACATCTAACTGTAGTTATTACCTAATGTGTGTATTTAAAGGTTTTCCTTCCATATTTGATAAGGCAGGAGATATTAGAAGATGTTTCCTGTCATGGGAGGGAACCGAGAAATGGTCCTGCTCTTGACCTTCAAGGGAATTGTGTGGGTACGGGAAGACCGGGAGCCACTTCTGGAAAGACACAGAAGAAATGGCCAGTTAAACACTGCAGATGGCCCATACACCTTTATTTCTTCTCCCCTGTCAAGCCTTGGAAAAATAATTGTGAAACAACATAAAACAATGAAAAAATCCACAAGACAAAAGGGAATTGGAGAGGGCTCAAATGCAAGTCAGACATTTCAACAGACTGAGAAAACCACAGATGCAAGAGAGGAACTGACTCAGCAGATAGGAAGAATTTACAACCAATGAAGCTGATGGGAAATTGATGGAGAGGCGTGCCAGCCCACCTCCTGTGTGCAGCCCCTCACTGAGCTGAAGAGATCCCACCTCGGGGTGGGGTGAGGTGCTCAAATACAGAAATTGATGCGACACATGTGGACTCTCAAAGTGTGTAGGAATTGGTTTATTATCTTCTCATTATTTGAATAAATTATAGCCCAAGAGGCCCTGGAGATGTAGGTGTGGAGTTCAGATCTGACACTAAGGCATCACTAAGTGGTGAACCATGGTCTCTGCGGTGATGGTTCTAAGAACGACATCCCATAATTCCTGTCTTCTGCTGCTAACACTCATGGAGTCTGGGTGGGAAATGCGGCTGGCTTCTAGCCATTTGACAGCAACCAAAGTGACTTGGGTTTTCTAGTAGTCATAGAATTTCTCATGGTTTTTAAAGTTAAATGACAACTTAAGGTAGAGAATGATTATAAATTATTGTGTGACAAAAATTATTTGGGGGTTCTTGGTCATCTAAAGTGTTCATGGTAAGCTGCTGCCTCCTTCCTAGAACACATATAACGAATAGGTCAGACTCCAAGAAACAGACTCCAAGTGGAAGAACAGATGACTCACAGGAGAGTCCTACAGAGACCTTATCTGCAAGAAGCAGGATTAGTGGAAGGAAAATTAGAACGTAGGTGTGGGTTCAACAAGGGCTTCTCCCAGTGCTATAGTTGAAATGGCATTTCAAATATGTGGAAGATGGGGGTCTGGAGCAGAGGCTTAGTGTTTACCGCACTTGCCTGGCATGTGCAAGGACGCGGGTTCAAACTCCACATACACGGTGAAGTGTCAGAGTAATGAAAGCCACATGAAAAACTAAATAAAATTGATTCTCTCTTTCTCTCTCTCTCTCACTTTCCCTCTCTCTTTTAAAAAAAATAAAAATAAAATAAATAAAAAATCAAAGATGTGGAAGAAGGAATCTTTGTATGCTTTGGTAGGAACATAAATTAGTAGAAACATTATGAAGAGCGCAGTATGGAGGGTACTCAATAACTTGAAAATAGAACTAATATATGATGTAGGAATTTCACTACTGGGTGTATATCTACAGGAAAGTAAACCAACATGTTAAAGAACTTTCTGCATTTCCATGTTTATTAAGACATTATTTATGAGAGCCAAGAAAAAAAGATAATGTCCATTGATTGATAAATGGATAAATAGGATGTGGTATAAGTCCATAACAAAATTTTCTCAACCATAAGAAAAGGAAGTCCTGTCTTTTGTGACAGTACAGATGAAACTGGAGGACTTTTTGAAACATGGAATAAGCCCAGTACAGAAAGACAAATACTACATCATGATTTATTCATTTGTGTAATCCAAACAAAGTTGACCTCATGGAAGTGGAAGGTAGAAGTCTGGACATTTCACATTGCTGGTGGGACTGCAAACTGGTTCAGCCACTCTGGAAAGCAGTGTGGAGACTCCTCAAAAAATTAGAGTTGGAACATATTTATGACCCAGCTATCCCACTGCTGGGTATTTTCCCAAAAGAGTTAGAGTAAGCACATTATAGAGATATGGCTTCATCAATATTTATAGCAGCTCAATTTACTATACCTAGACTATGGAACCAACCCAGATGCCCTTCACTTGACTTATGGATAAAAAAACTTTGGTACATATATACAGTGGAATACTACTTGGCCATTGGGGAAAATGATATTATGGCTTTTGAAACCAAATGGATGG
Source organism: Aplodontia rufa (assembly GCA_004027875.1). Lineage (NCBI taxonomy): Eukaryota > Metazoa > Chordata > Mammalia > Rodentia > Aplodontiidae > Aplodontia > Aplodontia rufa. Next base: position 76,528 of record PVKS010005106.1, on the reverse strand, counting down.
AGATGTAAAAATTATGCTAAGTGAAATATCCCAATCTCAGAGACTCATGGGTTGAATGTTTTCTCTCATTTGTGGAAGCTAGATTGCAGCTGGAAACAGTATGATAGATGGCTAAACTAATAAGAACCTCAAAGTTATGAATTTTTACACAAACAGGGGGAACCTTGCCTAGGATACCTGGAGACATAGGGAGGGGGGTAGGAAGGGGGGAAGGATAAAGAAGGATATCAAGGAGACTGCAGGGTGGGAGTATAGGGGAATCATCTCAGAAGGAGATCTCCGACCTCCACGAGAAGTCCATTTAACACAGACGTTCTTTTGGGGGAAACGTAGAACCAAGAGGATCCCAAGGGGGGCATCCATGACATGGCATCAGCCTTGGCTAACTATGTAAATATACATTAGTTCTTGATTGTTTGATAATGATTCCCCTCAACTCTAAGTCCATATTCAACTAATTAAAAAAAAGAGGAAGGAGTCTGGACATCTGTACAGCCTGGGGAGATGTTGGTCAAAAGACACAAAATTTCAGCTAGGAGGAAAGATGTTCGAAAGATCTATTGATTACCATGGTGAGGCAGTTAATAACAATATGCGATCTTCTTGCAAAATGCTAAGAGGATGGATGTTAAGTGTTCTCATCCTCCGAAAAAGAACCAAGTAAAATAATGTATGTGATAATTAACTACAACCTGTCATTCTACAGTGTATATATACTTCAAAACATTACACAACACACAACAGTCATATACAATTGTATCTGTCAATGGGAGGAGGGAAGAAACGAAGGCAGGGGGCAGGCCAGCCTCATGTCCAAGCAAGGAAGCTGGGCCCACTGTGTAGATGAATCACTGCATGTGGACTTCCCCGCGTAGAGAATTAAAGTTGGATGAGGCAGGGCCTTCAGTCAAGAACAATCCCGGGAAGGCATGCTGCTGTGTGTGCCTTTGTGGCTCCCATCACATAAAGAAGGGACCACTTCCTGAAACCGAGATTCTATCAGAGAACTGGGAATAGTCTCCTTACATATGGATCCCCTTCACTTAGCTCTAGTTTAAAAGAAAACTATTAATATTCTATTTCAGTCTTTTTTGAAATAAAATAGGTCATAATTGCATCTTATTTATATTCTGTTTGGGAAAAGACTCTTTCTCTGTATTTAATTATTCCTAAACATATTTTCTTGTGGAGTATCATTTCTTATAATAAGATGTTTAAACCAACGCAGACAAACAGATATTAAATGCCATAGGTCAATAGTAACTGCATTGGAGAAAATCTTGGACTTTTTGCATTTTTCATAAAACAGTCTGTGAGAAATTGGTTTTTATTTATTTTAATCATGAATGGAAAAAATAAGATAAAGTCCTTTGATGTTCCTTGACAAGGTAAATTCAAGCTGGTTATATACTAAGTTACAGAGTCACAGAATTATAATCATAAAAAGTGGGTTATATTTCACGGAAGCAAACACTAATATTTTAAAGTCAAGATGTCTCAAGGGTACATCCTGTAAGGGAGCCGGGGGACTTTCCTGGTAACGAGATATGGGACAAGAGTCAATTGGAGAGGAAGACAACCAGGATGGATTGTGATTCATGTCCTTGGTGTTTCAAGGTGAATGCTTCCACTATATCTAGTTTTCAACCATATCAGACAAGATAAAGCTCTGAGGTTCTGAGATTTACCTCTTCAACTATACTATAACCTACTTTCATAAGTCTGTCTCTGCCTGTGTGGTGTTGTATTTCAGTGTTTTGGCTTCAATTTGAGCTCTCAGCAATGCTAAAATTATGAATACAAAGACTATCATTTTCTTATGAATGACATGTGATTCTCAAACTAAAATGAATTTAATAAGAATTTAGTGCAATGTGGCTTAAAGAATTTTAAATTGACAGCCTTGATTTCTGCTTGTTTTGTTCCTCTCATGTTGTCTTCAGTTTTAGCCTCATTATTTTCTAGATTAAGTATCTGGAGAAAAAAAAAAAAGCAGAGGGGCTGGAGTGGTGGCTCGGCGGTTACAGCATTTGCCCAGCATGCACAAGTACACGGATTCAAACCCCAGCACCAGGTACAGAACTAAGTGTCAGAGCAACAAAGGTCATGTGAAAAAACTCAATAAAAGTTGATTCTCTCTCACACTATACTTCTCTCTTTAAAAAACAAACAAACAAACAAACAAACAAAAAAAAAACAGAAAAAAGTTCCAGCTCCAGATATCTATCAACCTCAAATAGGGTTTTGGTGATACTCTTTCAAAGGCATTTTACTAAAGTCACCATTGACATGGTAGATGGCCGTAAGGAGGCTAAAATCTGATTCTGACTGAGTGGCATTTGTTCTTGGATAAATCACTAATCACAGTAATAATCCATTATATTCTCTTTGAACAAAAATTCAAAAGTATTTTTTTAATTGATTGGGAGATGAAATTCCCATTTTCATCAAATACTCCTAAATGTGTTGGTGGAAATATCATTAACAGTTTGTGGAAAACTCCCAACAAATATTAGTTCCATAGTGAAACATTACATTTGACTGTTTCCAAGAATCCACAACCTTTATCTTGCTGATGATAGGGAATTGGGCACTCAGGAAATTGAGACAGAATAATTTCCTAGGCGTTGCTCTAGGGAGGAAAATATATTTCCATTAGACTCAGAGTTGTTGGAAAGAAAACAAAGAATAAAATTTCCTAGTCTACTCTCCTCACTCCATAATTTAAAAACCACAATTCTTTCTCCCCGTTACATTGTTTTGTGTTTATTCAACAAAATATCTTATTGATATTATATTGCACATATACTTTTATTTTATTTTGATACTATTTTCTAAACAGAATGGAAACTCTAGAAGAGACTTCATCAATATTCTCACTGTTTTATTTCAGTACCCAGAACAGTGCATAGTCTATTGGAGGTACTTAATGAACACTTACTAAATAATGATGGAATAAATTTTCGAAAACAAAGTTCAGCCATCATTGAAATGCACACAAACATTTAAGCAGTGGGGACCTTATTAAATATGATTGATGATAAGCATCTGGCTCTCAAGATTACTAAATTCCATGTTAATGAGAATTAAGTCATATAAACCTGTTTATTTACCTTAGTCTCTAAAAGCTCGGGATCTTGGATAAGAATGCCTGGAGTATTTATTAACTCTACTGCTCCTTGCTGTGTGGCCTTAAGCAAATCAGCTCATGTAGTGTATTTCATCTGTGCCCTGCCAGGGTTCCTCTTCTGAGCAAGTGTCTTCACCCGCTAAGTGCTCTGAGTTCTGACTGCCAGCATAAAGTTTCCCAGATTCTCAAGATTTGTCCTCAGTTGAGTGACAGCTACCTCATGTAAATGACTGACTCAGAGGCAGACCCAAAAAACGACTGGTCAACTGCCTCTAAGTCTCTCTGTGCTATAATTTATGCCCCACACCTTACAGCCACTCTGTTCCCTTGCTTACTCTACTTCCCTCACTCCCCTTCTGAGAGTCACCACAACACACAAACACAAGAATCCTTGTTTTAGACTGTGCCCACTGAATAAAACCTAAGATGCATGACTTCTCCATACCTTAGTATTCTGGACTCCAAATCTGGGGGAACAATAGGTCTATTTGTACTATAATGATACCTTAGTAGGTATGATAAAATACAATCTGCATCATTTCTTGCTGTTTCTTCTAAACAACATAATTTCTTTGCTTCTTTTTTTTAATAGTCTAATTTCCATCTTAGTTTGTTTTAAATCACTCTGATTTGGACAATGAGGATGCATACAATATCTCCAAAATATGATTACCTCCCCATTGATTTAGATGTACACGGACATTGGGACCTTAATATTGTCATTATACAGAATTATTTTCTGAGTTCCCAGCATAGACATATAATACATCAGTTTCTGTGTTCTCCACCACCACCCACCACCATTTGTGCATTCACTCAGATTTCCAAATTGTATGTTACCCTGTGCATTTAGAAAGGGCAGTAGTGAGCGGTAGCAAGAAAGCAATTGTGTTTATTTTCAGCAGCCAAAAATACTGAGGGGCAGAAAGATCCTTACCAGGCTAGAATTACATATGCACAATTGCCGAAGGAGTTCTGGTCAATCTACAATCATGATACCAAAGGACGTCATGTGGAATTTTTTGGGAAAGAAGTTTACTATCAAGGGATTAGCGACTATGAGAGGTTTACCATAGTGAAGTAGCTTAATTTTTACCTTCAGTCATCTTTTAGAGATGTTAAAATTTAGGCTGTTTAAACTGCTCCTTTTTTTTTTTTTTTTTTTTTTTACCTCCTTGCATTGTAACTATCCAAGTAAAGAAGAAACTGTGTTTTGGGAGGTATTATTTTTCTTTTTTTCTATTTTCATTTTATTTTTCAACCAACAAGAGATTGAGTATAATCATCTTTATCAAAATTTCATTAATAGGCAATTTTAAGATTTTATTTTCTTTGCCAGAGAGACAGATTTCCTCTACTATGTTACTTGTGAAATAAACATATTGAAAGAATGGTATTAAAGCAAATGGTACAGACACCTCAGATTTAAAGATGTTTATTTGCATTTCCCCATTCTGAAAATATTATCTTGGAGACATTTTATACAATAGAGCTTGGTCAGTTTACTTTTGTAGTATTCTCATGTGGATGTGGCTAAAAATTATGTAACAGATTGAGAGTTATTTCAGCTTTGGTGTGACAGCCCTGTATGGACATGCTAATTTTTAAAAATTTTTTTTTTATTTTTGAACAATCATACACGTTTTTAACAAAATAATATAAAATGTATATAGATTCTGGATATTATAATTACCCCCAGGAGTGCCTGCCCCAATTACCCACCCTTATCCCTCCCTTCCCCTTCCCCCCATATCTCTAAAAACGGATTATGTTGTATAGCATTATATCTTATCTGGATTTAACACATGATAATAGACTAACTTTCACTAGGACATGCTAATTTTAATCTAGTGGCAGCCTACTAGATTTTTTTAAGTTAGAAAAAGTCTCATTGAATGTATTTTACTGTAATGCTCTGTAAATGTATAAAAGAATTTTAATATTTGTGATGCATGTTTTGTTTATTAAGATATTCTGGACAACATTTGAAAATGTATTTTCCTTTGCAGAATAATACATAGATTACTTTAGTAATCCACTCACCATTTTATCAAGAGCAAAGGAGTCTATTGAGTAGCCAAATTTCCTTATATGAGCTAAAGAGTACAAATTGAGCATCAGTCTTTCTTTGGAAATAACAAAATCTTAGGGCTTTGGGTCTTCCTTGCCCTAGTTATGATTAAGTACCTGGTTGTATCAGCAATGTTAAAAAAATAACAACTAAAGAAGAATCTATATGAATAAGGAAATTTGTATCATGTACAAAATATAGCCCAACATTATTCAGTTTAAATGGTATCTTTTGGGGGCTGGAGCAGTGGCTCTGCAGTTACGGTGCTTGCCTAGCATTTGCAAGTACACGGATTCAAACCCCAGCACCTACGAACACAACTAAGTGTCAGAGCACTGAAAGTCATGTGAAAAACTGAATAAAAATTGATTCTCTCTCCCTCTCTCTGTCTCTCCTCTCTCTCTCTCTCACTGTCCTACTCGCTTTAAAAACAGAAATAAATAAATAAATGGTATCTTTTGAATTTCAAAAGACCTAGCTTTCTCCTAGCTTCTTCATCTAAGTTTAATAAGGTCAGAAAGGAATATGGCTTTTTCACTCATGAACATTCTAATCTTTCTTCTTTTTATCAGTCTTTTCAATACATAGAAAAATACTACCCATTTATTTCTATGAGGATAAAAGTAAAGATTTGCCTTATTCTTTGGAAGATATAAGCATCTCAACTCTTCTTATCAAGAGCTAACAAGTGAAAGCTCCACAGCAGTGAGGAAACTGAGCCTTTATTGTCAAGACAAAATGGAGAGGACTTGAATTGTTTCTTGGATTTAGTAATTTAACTGTTCTACTAATTTCAGTGTCCAGGACTTATAATAACTGGATGCTGTGGCTAGATTTTCAGAGGTAGTCTTATAAAATAATTGTGAGAAAACAGGTTTGAATACCAATATATTCAATTTAAGAAACTAAATACATTTTAGTCACAATTCTACAAAAAAATGATCTTTAATTATCAAAAGGAAAAAGTTCTAACACTTTGTTTTGCTCATATATAACTCCACTGTCAGGTTTTCATAACTATATAATTTTTCTTATTCTGATTTTGAGAGATTAAAGAAAGTGTTGCAGAATCAAGCACTCAGTATTTAAAAATTTTTCATTACCCGAGCATACCTGTGATTCCCACAACATGGGAGGCTTAAGCAGGAAGATCACAAGCCAGCCTCAGCAACTTAGTGAGGCCTTAAGCAACTTAGCAAGACCCTGTCTCAAAATAAAAAAGGAAAGGAGCTGCAGATGTGGCTTAAGTGCCTAAGAACACCTTGGTTCAATCCCAGGTATAAATAAATAAATAAATAAAAGATTTTTTTTCATTCAAAACATTTGATTATAGTAGCACGGTCTGTGTACTGATATATTTGTGAGTGTGATAGGGTGTTTAACACCATATTCTCATCCCATACACTGTCAGGCTATAAGAGCTGAGATATGACTGCAGGCATTCTTCAGGGGAGGTGTCACAATTAACAGTTCAAAATCCAAGCACAAGGAACCATCTGGAAAGGTGGAATGGATTTTCTGATTCATTTGAGACAGGGCTGTGCATAGCAAACTGGGGAAAACACAGAATGCATAAGAAGTGGATGATGATGGACTACATTTCCATCTGAAATAAAAAGCACTCTCAGTTAAACGTTAGAGAAGGAAAGATGGACCATATGAAGCTTTGGCAAGCCTACCGTGGAGCTGGAATTCTCATCCATTGCTAGTGGGATTATTAACAAAGACAATCACTTGGGAAAGCTATTTGATAGTTATCCAAACACTTAAAATTGTAATGCAGTCAATGGGCCCCTTGGTATTTAGTCAAGAGAAAGCATAAGTCCTTACAAAAAATGTGGACATAAATCTTCTCACAGCAACATTCTGAACTTTTATTTGTAATGATCACAAACAAGTGACAGAAATATATTTGTCCATCGACACATAAATGCATAACATGTGCCTGACGCATACACACACACACACAGATATATTATTTAGGCATAAAAAATGATGAACTGTCAATAAATACATCAACGTGGTCCAATCTCTGTAAACTATGCAACGGAAAGAGCAAGAGAACCAGAAAGAAGACTTGCTGTGCGATTCTATTTAGAGAACATTCCAGGAAATTCCACCTAAAATATAAGGTTAGAAGGAGATGATTGTGTTGTCCAAGGAAGATGTCAGCAGAGAGAAGAAATTTTAGAGTGGGGAGAAAGAAAAGGTTTGGAGCTAATATGTATGTTCATTGTCTCTGTTATGAGTATTGTCTTACAAGCATCTAGGTATATCAAAACTCGTCAAATTGAAGACTTTATGTGTAGCCAATTACAGCTCTAAAAAGCTATTAAAAATCAGGAAAGCTACCAGTGTAGAAGCAGTGGTTTATGATAGGAAGGGCTGAGTGGGGCCTCCTGTCTGTCTTCAGCTCAAGTGTGGATTACAGAGTTGTCCTTTTTATTGCAATTCATTAATTTATGTTTGTGCACTACTTACCTCTTCATTATATTTCACATTTTTAAAACTTAGATAGTAAATCAAATTAAATTGATATCTTAATTGACTTAAATTTGGTTTTCAAACACTGAATTCCAAATACACGTAATTGGAAAGTACAATTTCTTTTTTAAAAAAAAGAGTTACTCCTAAGACATAAATTTTATGATGTCTCCTTTAACAAGCAGCTAACTTTGACCTCATTAATAATTTACATACATGCTTATTTGACTTTACAAATTTTGTGCAGCTTAAATTTCTCTTTGTGAAAGAACTCACTGCTTCATCCCATTCTTATGCTGCTTTTGAAAATAAACAAGAAAATGACCCTGGCATCCTATTTCTGTAGGGCTCCCTATGCCCCGTGCATCATGGAAATGTTCTGGACTAACATGTTCCAGAGGTGCTGCTAGGTTTATGGCAATATTTGGGTGGGTGGCTACTGGGAATAGTGTGTCCTCTCATTTTATTTTACTTTTATAGTTTTATTGTACTGTGTGGCCATTAGGTACAATGTCTCTGTCATCCCCTGGGTTATGATATTATATTTATTATAGTTGATCTTGTCTTTGTTGTTCGTTGTCTTCCCCAACCATGCTGAATTTCCCTTATATCTTTTGCAACAGAACTAGGAGTCCATTATTCAAGTGCTCAAAAATGTTATCTTTCTTCATGGTGGGAAACTGTGAAGCACTGGGACAAGGGCATTGGGTCGCGTTATAAACCAACCCAAGACAATTTCCTCAGTTGGCAAGAAAATTATTACAGTTTGTATCTCATAAAGGAGAGGATTGGTACTGAAGTTTAAAGAAAAATTAAAAATAGAACTGTTATAAGATTCAGCAGTTCCATTCCTGGGTGTAAATGTGAAAGAAATAAAATCACTCTATCTAAGATATACCAGGACTCACAAAGTCAAGATATAGTATCAACCTACGCATACCTCAAGACATGAATGGATACAAAATGGTTAAATGGGTATTATTCAGTCACAGAATGAAGGAAATCCTGTCACTTGCAACAACATCAGTTGTCAATGAACCTGGAAGACATTATGACAAAGAACATAATCTGTAAATTGAAGGACAAATGCTTCATGATCTTCCTTACATGTGGAATCCAAAAAGAATTCAAACTCCTAGGAATAGCGTAGAATAGTGGTTGCCAGGGGAGATGTCCATCAAAGGGAACAAGGTTTCATTTATTCAAGATGAAAAAGATCTTGGGGTCTAACTTACAACATGTTGACTACGGTTAATTCATTTCTGTACTTGAAAATGCTAAGACAGATCTTCCATGTTCTTATAACAATAACAACAAAGGATAAATGTGTTGGATGATGGATATATTAATTAGCTCAACTTAATTATTTCTCAATGTATACATGTAACAAAACGGTAACACTTTATCTCATAAAAACACACAATTTTTATTTGTTAACATTACCTTTATAAATATTTTAAAAATTAAATAAGGAAAATTCCCTATATTATTTTAAAAAGTAATGCCCATATGGGGAATGGTAACCAAGTTTTAATATTAGGGAGAAAATTAAAATGGGTGGAATAAAGCATTCGTTTGAAATAATGACAGGGTTTGATCTTCTCAGTAATGACCCTGGACTGTGGAGCTAGAGTAGTAATTGTGATTCCTCTGACCTGTCCCTGGGTTTTAGGAATATAGTTAAGTCTAATGGTCTTAATGTCAGATCTAAGATAATACATGGTGAAAGTATTTGTCTCTCATATTCTGTATTCATAGTAACAGTGTTAATCATAATAGAAAGCATGGTACCAAAAATTAATAAAAAATAAATCTGTATGTGAGAGAAGGAAGATAGATATTTCCAGACTGAGAATGACCTTGAACATTTTAAATGGTGACTTCTCATTGGCCGTGTTCCTAAATCCATGAACTCTTAAAAACAGGTGCATATAAATTTCACTCTGCAATGAGCTTACTCTTCTCCTTCATTTTCTATCGTACCAAGGGTATGGAACTGACAGTGGCCATCATTTAGCAATTTGTATGTACATCAAAACATCAAAATGCATACTTGCAACATATGCAGTCTTTATTTTGTTAATTATGCTTCAATGAAACTGGAAAAATGGGAAAAATAGAAATATCCGAATATCTAGGTGAATAGTTTTTTTTTCAAAAATATGGCAACACAGTTTTCAAGCTATCATTCATTTACCTATGGAAATAGTTTGCTTATTTTGTTTATGAGAGGAACGCAACTCCCTTAAAGGATTCATAGACGATCTCTAGAGTTCTCTGATTTCTAACTACAATGTCTTAGTTTCGGGGAAACTTGCTAGGCTTCACCCACTATAGGAATTCTCAAGTCTGAATCTTAGACAGGAATCCATTGCTTTAAACAGCAGCACACATACCTGAAAGTTCCAGAGAGAGGCAAATATATGCAGTAGTTTATTCTTATCTGAAGCATTAGATAACTCATCAATTATGTTTGATGAGTGAGATCTGATACCAATTATCTTATTGTGAAATCAAGGAAGAATAAGTTGATTTTGTTATGATGATACTGGGGGTTTCAAAATTACTAGACAAATATTTTTAAGCAATCGCATATAATATTCCATAAAATGCATCATATTACATCACTTTAAATATATTTAGTATTTTATCAAAGTTAATTCATGTACATTGCATGGTTTAGACAGAAAAGATTCCTTTGCCATGTTTTCTACTTAAAAATTTAGGCACATTTATTGTAACTTTTCATAACAAAAGACAATGCTATCTATTTAATGGATGGGTTAAATATTTCCATACACAATTTTGTTGGCTTGATGAAAACCTATGGACTCATTTTGAAAATAATTAAAGTAATTCCACTTGTTGGAAAAGTACAGTGGAAATTTTTGAGCTTTCCCATCTCCTGTAACTTGTTAGCAATCCTAACGGTTTGGTAACAGTTCTGTCTTTTTGAGGACTGAGGGAATGGAGGAAACAGGAATTGCTTGGATTACATTTTTAAAATTATTTTAGGGGATGAAGCAGTGACTTAGTGGTTACAGAACTTGCCTGATATGTGCGGGGACATGGGTTGGAACCCAGCACCACATATACGATGAAGTGATGGAGCAACGAAAGCCATATAAAAAACTAATTAAAATTGATTCTCTCTCTCTCTCTCTCTCTCTCTCCCTCCCTCTGTCTCTCTCTCTCTTAAAAAAGTTTTTGGTGTTCTTTTTTTGTTTTGTTTTGTTTTTGTTTTTTAGTGAAATGAGTCTGACCTTTCTTTCACCAGAACTGGAGGGCATTCATGTGCAAGGAAATGTTCCCATTCACCTCCTGGGGAAACTCACCAGGAAGAGAAGGATGCCTGAACAGGGACCCCCTTGTCTGAGAGGACCTAGAGATCAGCCTAATCAGGAAAGAATCAGGCAGGATGGAAGCTTCCACCCAATTGCTCAATTGAATAGGGATGACTAAACACATTGAACAGCTGTTTTAAAACTACCTAATATTTACTGAAGACCTATCTACATTATTTCAAACCCTTGAAACACTGTAGGCAGAGTAATCTTAAGATCCTAATTGCATGAATGACCAAACTAAGGTTCAGAGAGATTATATAGTTGTTATATATTATATATTATATAGCCATACCTAGGTTTGGCTTCTATGTCTATTCAACCCATAGCTCACTCTTTTCTTATATCTTCTTTCTTCCATTTTTATTAATTCTTACTCTGAAACCAGTATATGGAAGCCATTGAAAAGTTCATTAGATTAGAAACTTTTGTACATTACAGTGTGTATAGAAGTTATGAACAGATTAATAACACAACCAAGTAATAAACTTTTAGAGCTAGCATCTGCAAAGCAAAAATATCCTAAGCGAGGATTGTTTTAACCTTTGTTTTTGTTTTTTGCTGCTGTGACTAAAAGACCCAACAAGAACAATTTTAGAGGGGGGTAAGTTTATTTGGGAACTCATTATTTCAGAGGTCTCAGTTTACAGACGGCTGGCTCCATGCTTTGGGGCTTCAGGCAAAATAAGAGCATGGCGGGAGTGTGGGGGAGGAAGGTGATTCAAGACATGATCAGAAAGCAGAGAGAAACTCCACTAACCAGACACAAAATACATGGCACACCCCCAGGGACCCACTTCCTCCAACCACACCCTACCAGCCTACAGCTACCACGCAGTGAATCGCTATCAGGGGATTAATTCATTGATTGGGTTAAGGCTCTCATAACCCAACCACTTTACCTCTTAGCCTTCTTGCACTGTCTCATACTTGTGATTTGGGGGGACACTTCACTTCTAAACCGTAACAGAGGCCAAACTGAGCAAATGGTTTTAGTATGTCCAAGGTATTTCATGAATGTCCTTTTTATATTGTCATACTCTCAACTCTTAAACGTGGTGATTACAGTCCTGTGAGTGATCATGTTGGCACCTTTCACTTCACTAAAGCTTTTGAAACTGGCCTTGATTTTAAAAAATGTCGTGATGGTTTCATGGAACACATGACTGAAAGTCTACTTCAGGTAAACAATGATATAACCTGTGGGTACTCAATGATACACATATGGAAATATATGAAATAAACAACTTGAAATTATTTCATTTACACCAAGAGGCAGACATTTGAGTAGCTTCAGTTTTAATTTTATTCTAAAAGCATATTTTCTCAGAAAACTGATATGATTTTACATGTATTGTTATTTTATAGAAACAACCTAAGAGAATAATAAATGTTATGCTGGCAAGCCTGTACAATGTTTTTATCTACAAAAGATTATGTCTGGCTTCTCTTGAAGGCTTGTTAATGTTGGCATGTTTATCACAATCTCTTTTTTTTTTTAAGAGAGAAGGACAGTGAAAGAGACAGAGAGAGAGAGAGACAGAATCAATTTTTATTGAATTTTTCACATGGCTTTCATTGCTGACACTTAGTTGTGTACGTGGGTGCTGGGGTTTGAGCCTGTGTACTTGTGCATGCCAGGCAAGTGCCATAACCACAGAGCCACTGCTCCAGTCCCCCACCACAATCTCTTTTTGATGTCACATTTTATCCTTTGCCAGGTAGCATGGCTGTTGTTATGTGATTCCATTTTCTGTAATTAATTTCAGAAAATTTTTGAAAATAAAAAAGATAATTTCTGACACCTAACAAGTGATTGACATGTTATGAATAAAAAGAAAAATAGATGTTTCAACGTTTGTAGACCTGAGGTGAGATTTCAGAATTATGTGCCTGTGGCTTATTTTTCAATGCGGGTCTTACTCTTAGATTGTCCATTTTCCATTTACTGTTCCAGGATTTCTTTCCAAAAATATCCTATGCTGTCCAAAGTGTAGCCAGCATTCTGTCTTTGGTTGATGAGTCTATACAGTTCTTAATCCAACACTTCTCTTGAAAAAGAAACAAAGAATGTGTATCACAATTAATGGTAATGGGAATATCCTTCACTTCATGGGGAAAACTGGAAACTTGCCTGATACTCTTTTTCATCCTTTGTCTGAAAGAAAAACCATCCAAACTCAAGGAAGGAGAAGGGGTGCAGGAATTCTAACTTGGCACGGGGCTGTGCAGCCAGATTGCTGCAGTCTGTATTCCCGGGGGTCGTGATGTTTTCAGTCCATTTAAGTATACTTAGAAATAATTATCGAAGACTTTCAAAAGTGCCACACACCTGTAAGGACAAATATTCCTACAGCAGAAACACAACTTTCTCTTTATTGAGTGAGGTCTGTACATCTCTGCTATCATGGATTTAATGTCAGGTTTGAATGCACTCAGTCCTTAGACAGGGCCCTACTTCCCCTCCTGCTCTATTGCTTTCATATCCCCTCTCATTGTGCATTTTGTAATAATTGAGCTATTCATTGTTATTGTTGCTTGCAATATTGCTGACCAGCAATTCATGTTTGTGATCAGTCTGGAAGGTTCAGTTCAACCATTGACACCTTGGACGTTCATTAGTTCTGCTATTTTACCTCTAGGGATGCTCCCTGTCTCTCAATGAACTGATATGAAAAGTACAACCACCTTTACTGAGCCCAGTTAGTTGAACATGTAACGTAAATTATCCCTATGCAGAGGGATGCTGGTAGTAGCAAGTTTTATCACATTGTCCTTACTTTCAGAATCTTATGATTGTGTGGCTTTGCCTAGGGGCTGAGTAGAGTGAGGACTTATTAATCACTACTACATGGAAGAAGAAAAAGAGGAAGAAGGAGGAGGAGGAAAATCAGTAGGCAGGGAGAAGAGGAAAGGGATGGAGGAGGAGAAAGTTTAAGAGTAATTTTTTTGACAATGTTATTTCTGAGGTCTGGGATGACCAAGGAGGTCTTCATTCACTAATTGAAACTCCAAGAGTTCATCCAAGAGGGGATAGAATTGGCATGGGTGAAAAGCATAGATACCATATTGGTTCAACGGTTCCTGCATCTACTTTTATTCTATTCAGTCTGCCAACATTTATTAAATGCCTACAGTGCTTCTCCCTGGAGCAACAACAAAACTCAGAAGGTAAAGAAGAAATTGTAATAAAACCAATACATGCCAGGATCAAGGAAATACAAAGCAGTAAGAGGGCCCAGTGAAAACACGACACAAAACATCCAGTCATTACAGAGGAGTTAATATTAAACCCCTGAGCAAGTGGAAAGAACAATATGACTAAAAGCAAATTTAGTTCAAATAGAAATTGAAGAAATAAACAAGATTGAAGAAATTACACAGATCCAAAAGTAAGGAGAAAATCCGGGTTGCATTTGGGAGACAGTAAATGTCCCCCAAATTAATTTTTAAGAACTTTACACTTTTGATATACTAAAGTGTAGGAGTGCAGATTCATGAAGAAGTTTTCCTTTAGAGTTTGAACATTGATTAAAGAGTTATAGAGCTTGGATTTTTTTTCTTCATTGTTAAATACTTTAAGAAATTGTGATCTTGGTCCATGGGTTGTAAAAGTGCTCACGAATTCGGAAGATGTCTCTTCTGAATTAGAGTCAAATATTCCACGATTCAATATTAGGGGACACTTTATAAAAACATATAATGCACTATGGAAGGATCCTAAAACACAGCTTCCATTCATGTAGATTCCATGCATGAAGTGCTAGTTGATATGAAATTGCATTGATTGACTGATTAAATCCTTCTGACAACATAGTGTTAATATTATTATCATCCTTTTCCTCATTTGCGGAATGAAAAAAGGAAATGGGGACAGGACGTAGGTAAGCCACTTTATTTTCTATATTTCTAGTACCCATTTATTTGTTCAGGTGTTGAGGATTGAACCCATGTGCTGAGCACACGGTCCTGTGCCACTGAGCTGCACCCACCCCCAGACCTAAGCAGTTTCCTTAAAGACTTGGTTACTGGGCAGCCTAAAATGTTAGTCCAGAGCTAATGGTTGAGTTCTAAATTGTTTTCCTGCAATTACCCAGCCATGGACCTAAAGAAGAAAGGATGTAGAGGCCAGAAGACAAAGAGATCCCAGCCTATGGCAGAGATAGAAAAAGAAGAGGTATGAGAAAGCTTAGCCATGTGTTAAGAATACAATCCCCTCCCATTTTACATTTCCTTAAGAGACTTGAAATTAAATTTGAATTGCTTCCAAAGACAACTTTTGTTAGCCTATGGCTTCCCTGAAAGATAAGAAGGGCTGAGTCCAAAGTATGAGTGAGAAGTTTAATCTAACTAACAACTATGAACGTATAGATGTTTTCAAAGAGTTAGAAATAGGACTTAAATTTAGTAAAAACGTATCAGGATTTTTATTCAAGTCATTAACTTTATGAAGAAACTAATAAGATGTTATAACTGATTAAAATAAGAATGTGATTTGACAGATATGTATATTCTCTCACAGACAAATTCATGTGCATTGTAATAAATAGGAAACATATGCATTGCTCCCAGGATAACACAAACTCATTTCTACCCCTTCAATGTGGTCAGATGAATAATATCAACAGAGTAGTTCAAGGTCCACATCCTTCTAGAATCCTACAATACCTAGGGAGTCCTTATACAGCATCCAAACCCCCAGGGAAAAGGTGCCTAGTTGTCTCCTGTGTCCAGCTACTTTAAAGACCTGGATAACTTTTCCTGACGTGATGGGATTCTTAACATTTAGATAATTAAAGGAATAAGCCATGGAATGAAATGGAACTTTAAAAAAAAAGATGATAATGGTATAATAGCCAATAGACTATTGGTAAAGAAAATAGATATCAACAAACTTTTATTCAAAATGCTGGTTTTAAACATTATGTTTTGCAAGATTGTTATTTTTGCTATTCCTTTTAGATCTAAGGCTCCCCAGTTTCCCATAGCACCCAGATTTGACATCTGTGACTTCTTCTAGCTCCACCCAGAATAGGCTTTCTCAAGTTGCAAGTTTTTTCTACCAGGCAGGTCTAGGCAGAGTTACAGTGGCCGTGAAAGGCTTCCACTGAGGTCAGAATGAGAAAGAAAGATCTAGATATTTCGAGTAACTCTTCTGGTTGAATCCACAATAGAAGGAACATTTGAGTAACTAACAGAATTTCCCAATTTCATAGCCATTTGGGCACGTGTAAACCCTGGAGTTCCTGGAAATGACCCCAACATCATACATTGCCAAAGTGTCAGAGTGGTTTGAGATGAAAGGATTCTATTTTCCTCCCAGTATTTATGAAATGAAATTAAAGATTCCCTCCTCCCCATTTTTTCATTTCAACCAGATACATGTTGAGGCCTGAAAAGCAATTACATTTCGGCTTTGCCTTGTTCAGCTGGAAGTTTAAACTCGGAATCGAGTTGAGATTGATAGCACTTAGGTTCCTGCACAGTGCCCTCGTCATCTGCTTTGTGGAAGGTAAACAGAAGCAGAGAATGGTGTTTAAATCATGTTTTTTAAAAAGCTGAACTCTGTTCCTTCTCATTCACGCAAACCCCACACATAAGCCCATCGAGAAAGTTTATAAACAACACTGAATGTAGAATTCAAAGCTTACCCTTACTTTCAACTGCCTGGGTGGTTAAAAATAGGGTTGGTTTGTTTCTCTCTACATTAGAAAAGCATCTTTCAAAACGAATTCCGTCCTACTTGAAATGCTGCAGGAAAGCCTCTCTGGCTTGGAATAGAAGCTTTTCTCCAGGGAAGATGAGGGCTCCTCAAATTCCCTTGCCGTATTAAAAACAGATTATTCAAGTAGCCCTGCATTGGCCAGTTAAGGTTCCTAACCTCAGGAAATAAAAGTACATAACTGACAGCCACAGGATAATCACTGAATGATTTTAGAATAAGAAAAATAACCTAAAATGCGCTTGCTTCCATAGAAAAGAACAGAAGGCTGTAATCATGGCTGGGCATGAGGTAGGAGAGAAGGGGCACTCTCTCCATTTTCCACGAGCCCTCACGGTGATGTTCTAACCATTGTTACACACTGCTTTTACACCATACTAATAGGCTAAGCATGATTACAACCATGGAAAAATAAGTCTCACACACAGCACTCCCCCCAAAATAAAGAGAATTTTGCAGATTTATCTACATTGTCATGATGTTGTCAATAAATTTAAGTGAGAAGTGCAAGAGTAATATGTCTATTTTAGCTAACTCAATGATGCAAAAAACATAAGCATATTTCTATGCATGTATATATGAAAAAAATTCAGAGGGACACACCGCAGACTTCTACCACTCTTTATTAATGAGGAGCAAGATTTGTCAGAGGCAAGCAATTGAAGGACTCAGCGCTCTCAGCATTGAGTGGATATTTCTATAATATCAATTCTCTCTTTCAAGCTGCTTGCTACGTGCTGATCCTCTTCTGGGCATGTTCCATTTATTAATTCGTTTCCTAATAGTTCATTCAATGATGAATTACCATACAGGGAATAAAATGAAAAATATTATGTATGTAACTTTTAAAGAAACATAAAAAACCCATAACTAACGTGAAAAAATCTATGACATTGTCTTTTTTTTTCTTCCAAATAAATATCATTTTCAACTATTCATTTCCAACTTTAAAAGATAGACTAATAGTGAATATACTTGCAATGCAGTCTTTTCATATTAATGAAGGGTGCAAAATTTTCAGAATTTATGAAGAGTTGAAGATATGTTGTATTTTGGGAGCAGCTCATTCTGTTCGATATGCCCTTTAACTGAACCATCCAGGACAGTTGTCTTCAAGATATGACCCCAGTAAAGCAAGTTTTATATCACCTTAGTAACTTTTTAAAAGGAAAATAATACATGAGCTCACTTCAGGCCAAGTGAATCTTAAACTCTGGGGGTGGAACTCAGCACCTTGTGTTTGACCCAGCCTTCTGTGTGAGTCTGATTCAGGGTCAATTTAAAAACCACTGACCTAGACTAAGGGCCGTAGGGTGTTGTTTTCCTTCATGAGAACTTATGCAGGGAAATACTGGGAAATAACTGTCTCCAGCTAATAAAATTTCCAAATCATTTATTTGTAGTTCTTGTTCTTCTGTTTTCAGGAAAACATCCTCCACTGCTAAAATTTCTGTCAGGCTTACCTAGATGCCTCTTCTGCTCCGAATGATGGCTTCACAGCCTCTCTTCCGTTATTTGTATGTAAATGGAGAATAACATTATGCTCCTCTAGCATCACCTGAATTAGTGAGTCATTTTCATTGAGATGACCAATGATATGATGACTGAAAGGATAGCATCTATTGATACATTAGTCATCTTTGCTTCACCACGGCAGACATCTGAGAGAAGCTGCAGAGAGAAAAGCTCTGGTTTGGCTAGTAGTTTTGGATTTTTCAGTCCATGACTGATTGACTCCATGACTTTGGGCCTCTGGAGAGTTAGCACATCATGACAGGGGCACAATCCCCTTCAAGGTCTCACCTCCAGTGACCTAAGGAATTCCCTCTAGACCTTACCTTTGGAAAGTTCCACTCCCACCCATAATGCTACCTGGGGACCACACCTTTTACATGGGTTTTCAGAAAACGTTTAAAATCTAAACTATAACAACTGAGAGTCTTCAGCATTTCAGTAGTATGAGAAATGCTATAAAGACAATCAACTTGTCATTCAGAGGACTGAGTGGAAAGTTTTATGGGAATGTAAAAGTTACAACACATTTACATTTCCCTGTACACTTTTTTTTGGTAAAACATGGATCACATTAAGATCAGCAATTCCCCATGTCTTTCTCACAGTGAAATAAATTCTTATTTTGCTGCATGTTAATAGAAGAAATTGCCACCATACCTCTTTCTAAAACTATTTTTTTAAAAATTCTTTCCACATTTTTATTGGTGCATTATAATTGTACATATTGATGAGATTTGTTGTTATGTTTGTACATGCACATGATAAAGCAGTATAATTTGGCCAATATCACTCCACAGCTTTCCCCTCTTCTCACCCAACCTCCCGGTCTTTGGTCCATTTCCTTTAATGATCTCCCTTTGATTTTAAAGAGATCCATCCCAATTTAAACCTATAATTTGTGAACATTTTTATTAATAGATGTAGCTTTCCTTTTAACAAAAGTTTTTTGGGGTTATTTTTCTCTCTTTTTTTTTGAGACATTTCAGTGGGTTGAACCTGTTTCCTCTACAGAACCCTTGGACCTTCAGAATGTGATCTTGTTTTAGAAAAAGGGTCTTTGCAGATGTAATTAGGTTAAGGTGCATTCTAACTGGATTAGAGTGGGCCCTAAATCCAAGGACTGGTGTCTTTACCTGAATGGAGTGTACAAAGAGAAGAAATCCGTGCAAAAACAAATTGGAATGATTGCTCTACAAGCCAGGGAAAGCCAAAGGTTTCCTGGAACTATCAGAAACGGGAAGAAGCAAGGAACACTCTTCCCTGGAGCCTTCCATCTTTCAGACCCTGTGTTTCTGAATGAACACATTTCTTGCATTTTGAGCACCTGAGCTTGTGGCAATACGTAATAGCAACCTTGAGAAACTAATGCAGAGGTTGTATCAAATAACAGTAATAATGAGCAACTGAAAAGAAGTGCTCCTCTGACTCCAAAGCCATCTGGTAGACTGGTAGTATCTCCAGGGAACCCTCAGCACTCCTCAGAAACCCACTCCCCAGGGAAGTAGTCTGCTCACTACATCCAATGCTAGTTTTCCAAAACTTTTAACAAAATAATTTGAAAGAAAAATGCTTTTCAACTTTTACTTTAAATGGCAGACTGCTTTTAATAGGAGGTAAATAAAATAAAAAAAAAAAGCTTTCAGTATCCCAAAACTTTGAAAATATGTTATGCTAAGTCCTGGTCTTCAAGTTTCTTACAAGGGTCTGAATGATTCTGAGAAAGAAGTCAAGTCGGGGACTGTTAGATTGACATAGATCACTTATGGAGAAATAGACAATGGAACTTGGGTGAACTCGAGGAGAATGGAAGTTGGTCTTGACATTAGAAGACTAAACTTTCCGTTGTGGCTTCACCTTGCAATGGATTCTACCCTCTGCCTCAGTTTTGTTCTCTGAAGGCGAGGGACACTACCCTCTTGTCCACGTCACAAGGTCATCAGGTGGCTGAGCTACCGCAGTCCCATCGTATTCCTTTCTAATGATGCCCTCATCTACTTCCTGTATCTTGTATCCAGTTGTTCATTAAGCCAGCCTGAAAAAAGACAGGCACCTATAAGAGAACCTTGGAAAAGAAAATGTAGACAGAAGATGGAATTTACTTCCTGATTTCCTTGGGTTTTTTTTTCTAATTTATTGGTGCTATGATAAAAATTCAAAAGAGTTTCTGTTTACAGATAACATGAATGTTTACAAAGTCTACAGGTTCTTTCAAATTCTGCATAAACGTAAATGCCACATCTGATGGTAACACATTTTCTTTGCCCCTCATATTTATAGAAGTATACCTTCAGTGTTTGGCATGCTTTGTATAGTATGATTTTGATTTTGTCTTCCCACACATATAAAAAAGAAGGTATTTCCATTGTGCCCTTATTTCCATATATATATAAAATTTTACTTTATTTTGTCACCCTGTGTGTATAAAAACTGCTGGATTTTAAACTAGGAATAATAGCCACAAGCCTGTGAGTAAAGTATATCAATGAGCACATAATGCAAACAAATCATTGGAAATTCTGAAGATGTTTTTATTCTTCACATTTAAATATAAAAATTACATATGTGCATTTTTATATGTATATATGATATCATGCAAGTATAGAAAATATTTTCAACAACATGTATATAGATGGTGTTGTTTAGTAGAACCTGTTATTGGTTGGCAAATCAGATTATTCATCATATTCTCAACTAAACATTAAGCCAAAAAGATGAAAAGGCTTTCTTTTTCAGAAAGTATCTGACTCATAACAAGTGTACTATAATTAAAACAAAGTGATTATTACTAAGGATTTGACGTAACAACAAATTGAAGTTTAAACTGATTAAACACAACCACACACACACACACACACACACACCTGATTAAATGAATATTGTATCTAACATTATTTATTAACAGAACTTTGTCTAAATCAATTGCATACCTCTACTTCTGTTGAACATATTATGATATTAATTAAAACACACACATGCACACTGTCCTGGTAGGATACTGTTTGAGAGTGCCCCCAAGGGCTCATGTGTTGGTAAGCATGGTACTCAGTGTTAAGAGATGGTGAGACCAATCAGATTCGAGTCTAGTGGGAGGTCTTTGGGGACAGTGGTCTCTGGTGAAACTAAGTTATTCTTATTGGGACCCAGTTAGTTCTTGGGAGATTGAATTTTAATAAGACCAAGACTGGCATCTCCCTTCTCCCTGCCTTCCTGTTTTGCTATGTGACTCCTTCTAGCTCATTCTTTTCCACCACTTACCCTGAGGCCCTCATCCAGGACCAGAACCATATTTCAACTGACAAAACTACAATCTAAATAAACCTTTTTTCTTTATAAAATGCCCAGAGTCAGGCATTTCTTTATAATAACAGAAAACACACACACACACACACACACACACACGCCATATGTATATTGAAAAAGTCTAAACAGTATGACTGCAAAGATTTTATATCTAAAGGACAAAATCAATTGCCTATGTAATTCAATTTTTCCAGTTAATTATTCAATTTTGTGGTTCCGTTTATTCATTTTGGAGTTACTTTTTGACCAAAAAAATTTATTGCAGTTCTATACAAATTAAACAGACTTTAAGAAAAAATCCAACAGTATCCAGTTTTTAATGCTGTTTTTCATAATATATGCAAAGAATGACTCATTACTTGTCACTTAGAAAAACACACATTTCCTCTAATGTTGGGAATTTCATAAAACTGTCTCTAAAAAAAAATCCTGCATGGCCATATGTAGGCAATGTGTAAAATGGACTGGATATTCTGCCATGGTTTGCAGTATATATTTTGGTGTTTCATGCCAACTTTCCATTCTTTTACCGAAGAAGTTGTCTAAATTGTTAATGCAGAATGTTTTAAACACAGAATTTCATCCAAATCTGCTTTCCACTAATACACTGCTTAAAGGAGAGGAGATCAGACGATTCCAGTTGAGACACTCCATTTTGTTTAAACACAAAGCAAACCCAAAGCTATGGCATTTGACTATTATCCTGTAGTTTATAGAGAGATTAAGAATAGATTCATTACTGAATTATGATGAAAATTTGAATAAAGAGAAGAGGATAGGTTATAAAAGGCTAATAAAGTTGCAGTATCTTGTTTATTAAGGATCAATTTTTGGACACATGGAAATTTAATTGGAGGGACTCTCAAGGAAAATAGATTCAAATAGTTAATTCTTTCCATCTTGTAACAGCTTGTAGAAACATGAGATTGGTAACTTAGGAATACTATTTTAAGGAACATGGGCAACTTTTTGAGTATATGGTTAATGCCATCTTTCCAGAGTTGAATACTGGCCACATAGAAATGATGGGCAAAAGACTAAAAACGGATTTTCATCACTTGCTGCCGTTCCAAATGAGATGCTATGTTTCCAAAGAGTCTTCCATGGAAATAAAAAGTAAGTTAGTGACAAAATTTTTTTTCCACGTGTTTATGAAAGAACAATACATTCTTTCCAGTAGGGCTGGTAAAACTCACTCCTCACCAAAAACTATGAACAACAAAAACAACAACAAAAAGTCGATAAAAAAATTTTTTAAAGAAGAAACAAGGATAGCAACCAATATGTTGAATCCCACTGAAAATTATAATATCAGTTCTTGGTTGTGGGTTATTTAACATAGCCTTTTATCACATACCTTTAAGATTCCCTGTTTATCTCTTCCTTACCTGATTTTTTTCTTTTCCTATTGTTTAAAATGAAAGAACATTCACATACTTTGAAGAGAGCTGACCCATTCTATTAAAATAAAGCATGCTATAATTTCAAAATTTTCTAAGAGTACACAGCCCTCTCCAAGAAAAGAAAGATGAGGGTTTTGTCTCTCCAGGAACGTGGATTAGAATCTTTCGACTTCTGTTAGTTATTCCTGCTGATCATATGTCACTGGAAATAGGGGATAAGCATTTCACCACACATAAGTGAGAATTCCAACAAGAGTTATAATTCCACACTTATGAGCTCATAGTTCTATTGTTCAGGAATTTGGGTGCAGCTGAAATGGGTGGTTCTGTCTTGGGAGTCTCCTCAAAGTCACAGTCAATATGGTTCCAGAGCTACAAGGACCTGGGACCTCCCCTGGGCCAGGGGTTCCACTTCCAGGAAGATTCTTTCCTAAGGCTGGCAAGAAGTTTCTTTCTTTCAACAGGAAGCGGCAGTTCTTGCCAGTCCAGCACTGTGAGGGATACAGATGTGAATGGTCAGAGGAAATTAAAAACCATCAAAACGCTTCAAGAAATATATTCAAATGCACAATCATGCGTTTAAGAAATTCATAAACATTATACCCAAATTTCATAAAAGAATATATTTATAGATATTGGTCATGTAATAGAAACTGGTTTTGTATTAATACAATAAACAACGCATAGTGAAAAAATTAAATACATATGGTAGATAGGTCAATTATATGTGTAAACATGAATTCCAAATTTTTTTTAAAATAGCAATTATAATATAATACTAAATAAAAAATGTAACACTTCAAGATTTATCCTAAGAAGGACTTCCATTAGAAAATAATTTTTGAAAGTATGATCTTAAACTAGAAAATTTTAATATCTAAAACATGATGAAGGCCATAAGAAATCTGTTAAACTTAAAAAGCTAATTAATGACATATTAAAAAATTTTCCAACATGTAGTGAAACAAAATGTCATTGCCATTTAATAGAACATTATCTTTGAGGTTCTAACCGAGACAACTTAAGAAAATAAAAACAATGTAAATGGTATAAAAATGAAAAGGAGTAAAATAAATGTGCTATAGTATTGGATACCACAGTTGCCTATGTGGATAGAAAAATGTAGGAATCTTATGAGTAAAGACAAGTAAATTTTTGGATGTGATCAAATGGGAAAATTGGCTGCATTTCTATGGGCTGAGGGAGAAATAAGAAATTTAATCACAGGTGTAATTTGATAAGGCAAAAGACATCAAGATATAGACCCTACAAAAACCCTTTATAGAGGCATCTAGAAAATATCAGTAGACATTAAAATGAGCCTGAATAAAAAGAGAACATTACTGATAGGAATATCAAAATTATCATGATGTCCATTCTACTCAGCTTGAGCTATAGTTTCAATACAATTCCAACATAAATATCAATATGAATTTTTACATATGGCAAAGAGAATGTAGAGTGCATTTGGGTGTCATAGAAAAATAAACATGTGAAATACTCTTTTGTCATTGAACTACTAATGATACTGGGATTCTAAGAATATTAAAAAAAATACATCCGATACTTTAAAGAATGCACAAATTCTCCAGTTTTGTAAACTGTTGCAACATTGCAAAGCAAATATCTATTGTTTTCTCATTTTCAATTTAATTTTAATTGGTGGTGTATTATAATTCAGTGTAACAGTGGACTCTTACTATATATCTGTGCATGCACACAATATGAGGATATAATTTGGGCAGGATGGTTCCCTGCATATCTTCCTCCCCTTCCCCCTTTCTCTACTCTATTGGTCTCCCTTCCATTTGCATGAGATTCCCCCATGAACCTCTCTTTTTCTTTCCTTTTTCCTCTCTACTTTCCACGTATGAAAGAAAACACAAGACCCTTGACTTCCTGCTTTGGGCTCATTTCCCTTAACACAATATTGTCAAATTCTTCCATTTTCCAGCAAATGACATAATTTTATTATTCTTTATGGTTGAATAGAACTCCAATGCCTATATCTACTATATTTTCTTTATCCATTTATCTGTTGAAGGATACTTAAGCCGGTTCCATAATTTGGCTGTTGGGAATTGTGCTGCTAGAAATAGAAATTACGTTAGTCGTACAGGGCTGCTGTAATAAAGTACCATAGACTGGATGGCTTACAAAACACAAATTAATTTTTTTTCACAGTTCTGGAGAAAGGAAATCTAAAATGAAGATATCCTCTGGCTGTTTCTTTCCTATATTCTCCCTCAGACTTTTACATGCCCAATTCTTTTCCTGTGTCTTCATATGCCCTTTCCACCCCTCCTTTTCTCTCTCCGCTGTGTGTGTGTGTGTGTGTGTGTGTGTCTGTGTGTCCTGATTTCCTTCTTTTATGAAGACTGTCATATTGGGTTAGGAACAAGTCATATAATTGTTGTGTTACCATATGCCTTCTTTAAAGTCCTTATCTCAAAACACAATTCTATTATGAAGTGCTGTGGTTAAGATTTCAGCACATGAATTTGAGACATAATTTGGCTCATAGCAGAAGTTAAATTTAGGGGTTGTTGCATTAAACAAAAACTATTTTTGCTTCAAGCATCCAATGAACCAATTAGTAACAATTTTAAAATTAATATTTTTCCTAATTAAAGATCAAGTGATAGAATGCATACAAAAGCATTTAGAATTATGAACAAATCATGAAGCCACTTTTAGCTTGTTGTAAGACTTTGAAAAGTTAAAGGTTATCAGAGGAAATATTCCAAAGTTATTGTATGAATTTAAAGTTTAAGTTAAATTCAAGCATACAAAAATACCTCATGAAGAGTTAAATTATTTCGGGAAAAACTGTTTCTTGTGAATCATTAGATCAATATATACTAAAATTACACTTTTAAATAATTAATCTGAAAATAATAATATTTACCCTAAAATTGCCATAATCTAGAAAATAATCCTAGAACCTTTAGTAAGAGTTAACCAGCAAAAAGAACCTTCTCAAAACTTTTTTCCAAAAACATTTTCAAACGTGCATTTGCCAAGATTAAATGACATTGTTTTAAGTCATAGTAATTGAAAATGAATCTGTTAAAAGGGTACACATTTTGATGAACTAATAAGCGAATTTGTAGAAAATCCAGCAAAAACAAAACTTTATAATGTAGGCATGACATTGATAAAGTATTATTTGTGATCTACTCATATATCACTATCAGCTCTATTATATTTCATAAGTTTGTATATTCATATATTATTTATTTAGATATATCCTGAATGGTAAAGTTTTATATTTTACTATCTTCAATAATATGTTTTCTTTGCTTTATGAAAAGGAGCCCAAAATTTACATTTTTCACTTGGTGTCTAAATTATTTTGTACTACCAACTGGTTAGATGTGGGAGAATATCAAACCAAGGATGGAGCTACTCTGTGATTTATCCTTATAGGCAAATGAAATAATCTAACCTTGAAAAGTTGATCAATTACCTTGAAAAAGACATTTATATATTTCAGAGAAATACAAAATCAATCAGGACAGAGGTATTTAAGAGCCAGAATGGAGTAGACTACTTTAATATATTACAATAAATATGGGAAAAATCAGTCAAAAAAACAGAGATGGTCAGTCTGGAAATATTGAAGAAGAAATCAGAATTTAGAAGTCCATCCGAGCAGAGCCCATGTTGCATGGTTCATTAGAGAGAGTCTTATTCAAAGGTCTTCTTGCATTTCAACTTACCAAGCAGCCCCGACTACTTTTTCCATTAGGATCACACACTGGGACATGATATGCTAAGTGTACTTTGAAGACTATTCCACCGAGGTGATCATGTGATGATGATTCTTTCTCTTAGGATAGATAAATGACTTATTTGCCCAGACTAGCATAATGAGCTGGATAGCTTTGGAGCTTTAGGTAGTTACATTTTAAACTCACTTTTATCCCTAAAACTACACCAATCAAAGAATTTGTACGTAATGAGATCAGCCAGTGTGAGATGCACGAATTACATGAAATTTGTCCACGATGATTGTTTCCTTTCTGTGTGTGTGTGTGCATGTGTGTGTTTGTGTGTGTGCATGCACATGAATTATACTCCCACAGGTACCTAGTGCATTCATGTTAAATGCTAGGTACTTAAAATCCATTTGTGTTTCTTCTAACTAGGGCCTGGGCCTCTCCTTTTATGCATGATCTGTGCTTCCTTGACAAAATTGTAACAAAAATAAACTCAGAAGCTGCTAAATAATACATATTTTTATTGAGAAATTTATTTGTAGAACAATCACACAGTTTTTAATGAAATAATATATATATAGATTATGCAGATTAGATTTACCCCCAAGAGTGCCTGCCCCCAATTACCCACCCTTATCACTCCCCTCCCCTTCCCAAAACATCTCTATAAATGTATTAGGTTGTATAACCGTACACTTTATCCGGATTTAGCACATGATAACAGACCTCTAATTTCAATGGCCAGGGTCTAGCTCCAGCCTTCACAGATGAGAGAAGACATTCAACCCTTGGTTCTCTGGGTTATGCTGATTTCACTCAGCATAATTTCTTCCATTGCATCCATTTACCTTCAAAGGCTGCAATATCATTGTCTCTAATTGCTGTGTAAAATCCATGGTATATACATACCACAGTTTTTGGATCCATTCATCCAGTGATGGGCATCTGGGTTGTTTCCATAATTTAGCTATTGTAAATTGAGCTGCTATGAACATAGATATTGCTGTGTCACTGTAATGTGCTGATTCTAAATCCCCTGGAAAAATATCCAGGAGAGGAATAGCAGGATCATATGGGCTTATCCCTAGTTTTTTGAGGATTCTCACCACACTTTATGTTCTAGAACTTGTAAATCAAAATCTCAAAATTATTCCTTTTTTTCCTTTTTTTTTAAGAGAGAGGGACAGTGAGAGAGACATAAAGAGAAAAATAATTTTTATTTAGTTTTTCACCTGGCTTTCATTGCTCTAAGACCTTGTTGCGTACGTGGTGCTGGGGTTTGAACTCCCGTATTCATGCTTGCCAGACAAATGCCGTAACTGCCGAGCCACCACTCCAGCCCCCAAAACTATTCTCTTTAACATGTCACCCTTTTAAGTGGCAGATAATAAGGACAGGGTGAGTATGGACTTGGCATCTGGGAGTTGCAGTTCTATACACATTTCCCTGATGTTTTTGCTTTTATCACAACCCATATGGCCTACATCCTGTTTTGAATTCTACCTCCACCAGTTTTAATGTTTGTTAAAATTATTGATTTCAGGGGCTGGAGCGGTGGATTGGAGGTTACGGCACTTGCCTGGCATGCGCAAGTACGGGAGTTCAAACCCCAGCACCATGTACACAATGAAGTGTCAGAGGAATGAAAGCCACATGAAAAACTAAATAAAATTGTTTCTCTCTTTCTCTCTCTCTCTCACTGTCCCCTCTTTCTTTAAAAAAAAAATTACTGGTTTCGAATAGTGTAGGCAAGTGGTATATGATATATGCTACCCAGTTATTTATTGATGAAATCAAAGTAAGACTGACAGGACCACTGAGAGAACCTTTAGGTAACAGAGAGTAACCAGGTGGATATTAGCATGGCACTCCACCAATTCAACCTAAGTATGTGTCTTAAAACTCACACTGATGAGCTGGTCTTGCATTACTGTGACAAAAATTAGTAGTGTTCCTTTACTGAAATTCTTCATTATTTATGAAAAAAAGTCCTTGCAGAATATAAAAATGGATAAAATGAAGAAACGGCAGAAATAAATGGCACTGCTGTGCAATCCATAAACCAAGGGATGTATGGCAAATGGGGAAGGAAGTGCTGCAGACTCAGAAGCTGGGATGGACACAGGGACCGAGGGCCAGATTGACAAAAATCAGTGAGTTTGGGAATGCAGTGGGATAGTCGTCCTATGACAATCTTTGGAAAATGTTATTTGTTTTCACTCTTTGACTTTCTACACCATGACCCATCTGAGCTCTGCTGAATTAACTGATGAAAACCTTTGTTTAGGGGGCATTCATGAGACCAAAGTACCACCCTGAATGCCTAGCAGTCCTCAGATTCACAAGGAATCTGATAGTGAATTTGAAGGTAAATATGCAAGTAGTCTAATTCTTCTCTAATGACACTTCCAGTGTATTGTCTTAGACTGTCCAACCTGCATGATGGGTAGAGACATTGAAAGCACACACACCAAAAAATAGTAAAATTAGAGTGGAAACAAATGGAAAAGTTATTCAAATCAGCACATCATAGGTTTAATCATTTCAACCACTAAAGGATCCAGGGAGTGATTCTTTCGGTGTGTTTTTTTCTGAGCCAGTCATTTGACACAGTTATATAAATGAAATCAAATGACTTTCTCACTCTTCATTCCCAAGAATTCTTCATTCTGGAGTTTACTCCTCTGTCACTTG
This sequence comes from Aplodontia rufa, assembly GCA_004027875.1. Lineage (NCBI taxonomy): Eukaryota > Metazoa > Chordata > Mammalia > Rodentia > Aplodontiidae > Aplodontia > Aplodontia rufa. The sequence continues at coordinate 47,143 of PVKS010005106.1, read as the reverse complement.
GTTACCTCATTTATAAAGATACCATAGGTAATATTGCCACCCTGCGATGGGTGCTTTGCCAGAAATCTTAGATCACATGGCCATAGGACCACCCTGCTACATGGTCCCAGGATTTAGTGTGATACCTCATCATTGCCCTGAAACTGGTATCAGATGAAAGACCTTGGAAACTTATGTTGCAACAATGGAAACAGAATATGGGGTCTCTCTCCTTCCTACCTCTCTCTTGCTCGTTCTGAAACTGGGATTTTCCAAGGTGAACACCGATAAGTAGTTCTGGAAATGGATCTATGATGTGCAAATGCCCTAAGTGGAAGGGGCTGTAGAAATGAGTCCGAGGGACACGTTCATGGGACAATGAGGTGGAGAGATAAGAAACAAAATCCAAAAAGAAATCCTGGCAACGGACCTTGTTAAAGCAGCTAGGTTTCACACATCTTTTTAATAAAGTCATGGGACAGTTAAATACACCGTGTAAAAAGAAAAATTTAAGACCACTTTCCAATTCAAATTTATTGGTTCCTGTTAGGTACTAAATCTTTTTTCAATATATGGTTTTCTGTAGAAAATTAAAAATGATTGACCGAAGTGTGGATGGAAAGAAAATTTGTTCTGTTGCTAATCTTTATAGTTCTCAGAATGATTCCTTTTTCAAATATTGAACATCTATATTTGAGTCTGTTGCCTACACATGACAAACACATTTATTGTGCCCTCTTAGCCCCAGTGATTTAAGGTAGCATATCATTTCACTTTATGAGTCCTGTGTCTTTAGTTAGTCTTGCAATAAACCTCTTGATTCACGGTAATAGCATGACTTAAGCCAAGAGAGAGTGCATTTTACGACCGTGTCGGGAAATTTCACAGTGAGAAAATCAATCGTTGTTAAAAGGAAGAGAAGTATTGATAGAAACTAGGGTGTGGCTCCTGTTTACTCTTGTTTATCTCTTTTTAAAGTCCTTTGGTGGTAAGAGACTACAAATTAAAATATATGGAATTGTCATTCTCTCTTTTCATGTCTGAAACAAGAGAAGTGTGATGCAATTATAGAAGTCTTTCTGGAAGTGTTAAATACTTTGTGTATGTGTTTGCGGCACTGAGGACTGATCACAGAAGTGCTCTACAACTCAACCATGTATCTAGCCCTTTCTGTTATTTATTTATTTATTTATTTATTTTATTTTGAGACAAAGTCTAAGTTGTTCAGATTGGCCTTGAACTTTCGATCCTAATGCCTCAGCCTCCTGAGTCTCTGGGATCACAGGCATGTGCCACCACGCCCAGCATAATTATTTTTGAAGAATATGATTCAAACACACATTATTTCTAGGGATTATCTCAAATGTTAACTAATATATACAATAAGAATGAAACAGACTCTTCTCAGGTCAGCAAATAATGTAAGGCATTTTAGAATTATTCAGAATTCAAGTGAAATTGAATGGATGGATTTAGATAAGGCATTTAAAAAAATAACACTGATTCATGTTTGTTGAGGGATTTTCTTACCCACTTTAACCAGTCTCTAGCTTCTTGGTTTCAGGATAATAACCCAAGCTGCAACACTGCAATGAAAAGTCTATTTAGGGAGGAATGTGACCTCTTTAATAGAACAGATAAAAAAAGAAGACAGGTAATCTCATAAAATTTGGTTTTCATGTTAAATTTCCATGGCGTATTTTAAGCCCAAAGAAGCATAAATGAACCATCCAAAAAATCCACCATTTTTTCATAAGAGAGTTGAGGAAGGAGCAGCTCTGGAGTGATTTGGAGTAGAGATTGGCCCCAGGATTCCATTTTTTTCTCTTTATTTGGTGCCAGGTGTTCATTTCACTCTCTATTCTATCAACACATAGAATCCCTGGTCTTTCTACCTTGTGACCTGTTGTCCTGGAATTCTTCCATCCTTTACTTGCGAATCATGGTACTGGAATGAACGCATTTGTTTAGAGAGTAGAGAGTGACTTATTGCTTCTCTTTTGCATTGTTTCCTCCATGTTCTTTTCAATTTTGTTCAAACAAACAAAAAAATGAATTGGAATACTTTTGTGGACAGACAGAAGGACAGATCTTGATGTGCAAAGTCAAGCCAGACCTTTGGAAATAGGCCAGGTCCTTTCTTTGCACTAGGAACAAACCATTTCCACAAATGCAAAAATGGAAGACCAGAAGCATAGCATTCCATCAAATAAATGTGTTGTTGTTTATAATAATAAAAATGGTTTTATGTCATGTTTTTTATTTTTTTGAAAATACATTAATTTTTTCTTAAAATAATTTCCCTATTTTTCTGTACAAATCAGTATTTGTGTAGAAGTGAAACATTTAAGCAAGGCAATATAGTTGGAGCTTTAAGGCATGTGTTTATTGGGAGTATCTTAATATACAATACCATAACAGAATAACTTAATCGTGGCTTAAAATCAAGTGTCAGTGTGTCCAATTCTTAGGACAGAGTCAAAGCTCCTAGATCCTAGTCATGCATACACAATCATGCATTTTCTATTGCTTTTTGTCAATGCAACATCATCCATACCAATATTTCTCTACAGCAGAGCTTTTTATGTAATTTAAATGGATTTTTGAGTCACATAGTTTTTTAATACAAACTCAATATAATGGAATCATAATACATCATTTAAGTATTTTTGAACTCATCCAAACAAATATCCAACCATTCAAATACAAATGGCATCTCTCTGGGCTAAAACAATCACCCATGTCTCCACGGTTTTGGAAACACTGGATAAAACCCCATGCGAAGGCAGACAGGGCTGACACCCTCACCCCAGATTCCCCTTACTGGGGGATGCTTCCATCTCACTCCCCTGAATGCTAGGTCCTCCCAGGATTTTATTCAGTTGAACACTTTCAACAGAATGTCTTAAAAATTATCATCGGTGTTTTTCTTTCCAAATGATTGCTGAGATGGCTGCCTGATCAGAACAGATGTCCCCCTGTTTCCTCACTGTCTAGGCTGCTCTTTGTTTTCTATTCTAATAGGAAAAGTAGTGGGGACAAAATCCTCACAATATCATGCTGCTATTTATTTTAGTGGGGAGGGCTGTTGGGGGAGCGATTGTTTACACCCAGTGATGGAAATCCTATTAGCGCAGGTACATCATTTCTTTGTTCCAACTCTAAATCTACTTTGGTCCCAGAAGCACAAAAACCTCATCAGAAAAGCTGCCTTAGAACTAGACAATTGCAGGACCCTGCTTTTGTCTGCCATGCATTCTAATCTGTTGACTTTCCACACTGAATGAGCAACATTGTTTTCTGATAAGCAGAGGAGCCAGGAAACACAATTAAGGATGGCACAGAGATGTGAGGCCCAGGTGCTCTTGTCCTTACCTCCTGTCACTGGTGAGGAGATAAAGCTGCAGGTTAGCTCTGTTTCCCGAAACCAGCCTCAGATGGGTTCAGGGGAAGAATTCATTTAATTTAATTATTCGTTAGTTTTTGATTGTCCGACACTTAGTTGTGTATGGTGTGCTAAGGATTGAATCTGGGTCCTTGTGCATGCCAGACAAGCACTCTACTGCTGAGCCACCTCTCCAGCCCACAGGTGAAGAAACTCTTAATGAGGAAAGAATGAGTGAATCAGGGCTAAGAAGAATAGACAGCTAAATAAAAACTGAAATATTAAAGCAAATAAGAAAAGCTTGAGTCAGAGACAGAGAATTATGAGGCACCTTCAAAAATGTGATACAAATTCATATTTTTGTGTCTTCTGAAACTCTTAGCCAAAGGTTCTTCTTAATAATGATTATTCCAATCTCAAAGGACATTGCTCTAAGGCTAGAGGGCTTCAGCATTTTATTAAACTCGCAAATATTGTTATGAATAATATTGGGGGGAAAAGATGGAGACAAATTAGAAAGCCAGGCTTTGGGAGTACGCCTGGTGGCATCTTCAGAGCCAACAGTGAACCTGTGAAGGACGTCCATGGTCTGATGGATTCTCTCTTGCCTATTATCCCTTTTACCACTGCCCCTACAATAGCTTAGGAGCCTTTGGTCACATTTCCCAAGCCTGAGATGTCTTTCTGCCATCCCTGTTTATGGAAGAAATACTTCTTTCTATGATTGTTGTTCCCTGCCTGATAAGCGCATAACTTCAGACTTGACACCAGCCACCTTAGACTTCCTAGTTATCAATTAAGTTATTCACCTTTCTATCACTGTAAGGAAATGCCTGAGAAAATGAATTTATAAATTGATACGTTTTATTTTGGTTCATAGTATTGTACTCTCCCATCCATGATGAACTGAGCTGACATTTTTTGGGTCTGTATTGAGTCAGCGCATCATGATAGGACTAGGTGGTAGAGCAAAACCACTCACCTCATCAGCCAGGAAGCAAAACACAAAGAGGAAGAGACTGGGGTCCCACAAGCCCTGTTAGAAGCATGCCCCAAAAGATCTAAGGCCCTCCTGTGGGGTCCTGCTTCCTGAAGTTCCATAGCACCTCTCAATGATGCTGCCCTCAGCAGCAAGCCATTACTACATGGACTCTGGGGAGACATCAGAGTAGAGACATTTCTCCCTTCAATCTATTCTCATCACTGAATATAGAATTTCAAGGTAGGTATCTCAGATGCAGAGAATATTAACAGAATACTTGGATTCAGAGAGTTTTAATATTAAAAGATCCCTGTTTTGCCCCCAACATCAGCATCTTAGGCAGCTGGCTAACCACAGGAAGGAGAGTGAAGTCACTGAAAGTCCAGTCAGGAGTGCTGGCGAAGCTCAGCTTCACAGCTTAGTGCCGAGGAATTCAGCTAGGTTACTTCCTTTATCAGAAGAATGAAAGTGTAGTCACAGGACTGGGCAGGACTGCCCCAAGGTGAATAGCCGGCGGATTCTCCCCCTGGCGCCTGGCATGTGGCTCCTCCTCACTGTGGCATGTGGCAGGCTGCTGTAACTGTGGTCAGGTAATTGCTACTGTGACCACACTGCTGATGAGAGGAACAGTGCCAACAGAGTGACAGTGTTCTATGGTAGTGGCAATGGGGAAGACCAAGTCAGGCACCAGAGGCAAGGTCCTGGAGAGAGCAGACCACACAATTAGCTCCACGGTTCCTGGTTCCTTACAGAGCCCAGTGGGGAAACCATTTGCTGAGATGAAGGCAGGTTTCCCAGAATCAGGAAGGGATGGCAAAGTCCCCAGAAGCTCACAGCAGTAGCAAGCCCAGTCACAAACTCCTAGGCATGCAGAGAAGGAAGCAAGCTGAGTTCCCACAACCTAGAGAGACTTCCAGATATTGGAGAGGGGTCACCTTGCAAGGGCAGCACTTAAAGACAGACAGCCTGGCAGGAAAGGGGCAGAGGAATATGGAACCCCTCTCTTACCTTCTCCCCAGTAACCTGCACTGGGAGATCCCGAAGAAACCAGCTGAGCAGCCCTCTAATTCAGCTCCCTGTTTGGGGAGCAAGGCAGACAGTGAGCCCGGAGGAGCAAACTCAGAGTAACGCTGGCAGAGAATCACTCTAGAATTTCAATTTATTTTTCATCCTCTCCAGTTCTTGAGGCCTGGATTTATTGCTTGTCATTTAAAGCATCTCTAAAGATACTGTACGAGACCTGAAGCTTTAGGATTGAGAACTTGATTGGTGATTTTGAACTATGAGCAGAACTTGATCAGCCCTATGAGCACAATTTCCAAGTACTTGGTTTTGCCTTTGATCAGGCACAAGCCCAGTTTTCTATCAAACAGAATATTGTTCACTTAGATTTCTTCCTAATACAGTGCTTTAGGTCAATAAAGTTCAAACTGGATAGTTTCCAAATTTTCAATTTGTTTCTAAGACTACCAAGTTTACTGTAGAAGAATTCACTCCTAAGAGTTAGCAAAATTGAGTTTTTAGAAAGATAGTACAAAATTATTATGGTTATCAAATTTCCACCTGGAAAGTATGCTTAACTATGCCCTTGTGAATATGTTATGGTTACTTTCAGTAGTATTCTGATTGCTTGGACTTTCATCATGAAGACTAACATTAGGATTCATTTTAGACAAATGTTAACTCCTATTTAATATATGTAGTTTAGATTATCTTTCTCTGAATCATGTTAGAACATTACAAACTGACAATAATTTTAATTTATGATGTTAAACAATTATTTCATAAAACTTCAATATCTTGAAACACTTTTTTCTAAACTTGCAATTTCTTGAAATGAGAGACTATTTCAAAGGTAAGTACATAGAAATAGAAATCTTATTTGGCTACTGCAAACTATATACTAAGTAATTCCATTTCAAGATAGCAAGTAGAGAGGGTTTAGAATGTTCCCAACATCCAGAATATTTACACATTTTATACACATTTTATATTATTTTGTTAAAATCTTGTAAGGTTGTTCAAAAAAACAAAAAAAAAAACCAAAAAAAAAATGGAATGTTCCCAACACAAAGAAATGATAAATGTTTAAGGTGATAAATATGAAAATCACCCTGAAGTGATTATTATACCTTGTATACATGCATCAATTATCACTCTGTACCCCATAATATGTACCATTATGAAGTACAATTTAAAAACTCAGAAATAGTTTTAATTAATTTTTATCTTGAAAGACTTAAGGGTAGATATAAAGAAAAATTAAATTTACAAATATTAATACAATTAAATATTTGCAATATACCACAAGTAATGTACTCTACTGCAAACTGCATTTAAAAACAGGGCATAATATGGTTAAATTCACTTGTAAAATATTCCAAATAGCATGAGTTAATGTCAACATCCAAAACTCTCATTCATTCCACACACTCTTACCAAACCACGTCCTATTAAGAAGCAAAAAAATAAACAATTCAAAATGATGATCAGGAAGCACTTGACATAATGATTCAACCACAATAAAATATTTATGATTCTGTCTTTCATTCAGGAAACTATTTGATATCATCATGGAGTGGATGAAGTTGGAAGGGAGGAAATAGTATTGACGTCAACACTTATAACAGGAGTGAAATGAATGTGGAGAGGATGGTTACACATTCCCCGGACTAGGAAAGCTACACACATTCACTTTGAACCAACAGGGGGAAAAATGATGGTTTTGTTTGACAGTCAATGTGCTTTTTCTTGAAAAATGATTCTTACATGATATTTGCAAACCAAAGTATCGAGCTGATCTTTTCTCTGGAAAAAAATATAATTTCAAATATCATTGGTCAGTATAAAGAAAATCTATGAACTCTGTATTCTCTGACCACTTATCACCCACAATTGTCTTACCTGAAGACATCACTTATGCTGGTTCCATTTTATTAGATGTTCTATTTCCTTTCTCCCTAAAAGAGGTGATATTCTCTATACTTGAGAGAACATCATCTCTCAAAATTGTGAACTATGAACATTATCAGAAAGAATTATAGAGAGATGCTAGGAATCATAGAAACTTTGCTCACCTCTTATTGTCACTTGGCAAAGTCAAAGTCGAATATTATATAAATTCATGCATTTAAAAGTGTGAGAGTAAACAGAAAAGGAAATCAGCATTATGCAATTCTACGCAGATAATGAATGCTGTCATCAATATCAAGATTATCTCGCTTAATTCCCTCCTTACAGTGAACTTACAGTTATCTTGGTAATGCAGCTGTCAGGAGCACACACTATTTTTACTCTGCTTTCCTACTTTTGGGAACCTGCTAGGAAAACAATTACTCCAAGAGAGTTAAAGCCTAGAAAGCCAACTTTCTTGTTGACCTCTCCTATCTATATGTGATATGTACTTTAAGGGATAACAAATACTATTTGGGAACTCATAATAGATTCCAATTCTTTTGAATTTTTTGGCTCTGTAATAAGAGAAAAAAAATGTCCTCCAAGACCCAAGGTATTTCTCTATTCCTTGGCTGCTAGATTCAGAAAATACCCCATAGGAAACAATAAAAATTCTTACTTTTGATGCTAGAATCCCACCCAATCAGATGCATTTCTTTGGTTTTTCAAGGAAATTCGTGAGTTTAAAACTTTTGTTTTTCCAACGAAGGTGCCATTAAGGAAAAGTTTCCCATAGAAACAGATATATTTAATAATAATAAAAGCAGAGAAAAGCATCATCCAGATCATCAAGACTAGAGCTGTAGGTATCTGTCTTGGGGAAGGAAATTTTGAGAAAACAACACAGCAAGAGAGAATCCAAATAAAAGGGCTGAAATGGTGGCTCAGGGGTTTCCGCACTTCCGTGGCATGCACAGGAATGCGAGTTCCAACCCCAGCACCACCTATACAACAAAGTGACTGAGCAACGAAAGCCACATGAAAAACTAAATAAAATTGATTCTCTCTTTCTCTTTCTCTCACTGTCCCTCTCTCTTTTAAAAAAAATTAAAAAAAAACAGAGAAGGGAGAGCTCTCTCAAGAATCAGTGATAAAATCTTAAGGTTAAATGAAGTTTTAGTAGGTCATGCTATAAGAAAGTATTCAAGAACATCAATTATACCACCTTAGTTCTGTCGTTCTATGGATTTAGAAGTAAGCTGGCTGGGGACTCTAGGAAGATGTTCAGATTTTTTCTCTCTTTATAAAAGCATCCACAATGGTGCTGGAGCAGTGACTCAGTGGTTACAGTGCTTGCTTGGCATGCACGAGAACCAGGGTTCAAACCCCAGCACCATGTATACAACTAAGTGTTGGCACAATGAAATCCAGATGAAAAACTAAATAAAATTGATTCTCGATTTCTCTCTCTCTCTCTCTCCTTCTCTCTCTTTCTCTTAAAAAAAATAACAATAGCCAGAATAACAGAGGTAGGAAGTAAAAAATTTATTCCAAAAACTGAGCTGAGACATAAAGATAAATTCATATCAGTAGGACAGAAAAGAGTCATCCACAAAGAGAGTACGAACACTGCCAGGCGGCCTCAGACCTAGAGGGAATGCTCAAACCGGAGAAAGAGTCGGAGAAGTCGTGATGCAGAGCAAATGAGACAGAGAGCTAGGGTGGTGGCCGGCTGCAGGAGGGTGCAGTTCCTCCCTGGCCTTGGCCTGCTACTCCTCCAGAACCTGGGAGTCTGTGGAAGGTTTCAAGCGAAACTAATAGACTGTGATGGACAACAATCCCTCTAGTTACTATAATTAGGCACATTTCTATGAACAAAGAAGAAAAAGAAGGATATATGTGAAATTAATCTTTCCATGATCAGAAAAAAAAAGGAAATTACATTTTTAATTTTTTCTCTTTTTCTATGCATCTTTGTATTATTTTGCTTATTGAAACAAGAATGCATTACTTTCTTTTTTTCATTTTTCCAATGAAACACTATAATGTATTTATATTCTGAAAATTAGATTTACCCCCTAGAGCCCCCCAATTACCCACCCTTGTCCCTCCCCCCTCCCCAATCCTTCCCAGTACATCTCTACTAATGCCTTAGGTAGTATGTCACTACACCTTTTTAAGGTTTAATACATGAGAGTTGACCACCTTTCTCAATGGCCAGGGTCTAGCTCCAGCCTCCACAGTTGAGTGGAGACATTTGACCCTTGGTTCTCTGGGTTATGCTGACTTCACTCAGCATAATTTCTTCCATAGCCATCCATTTACCTTCAAAGGCTGCGATATCGTTGTTTCTAATTGCTGAATAGAAGTCCATAGTGTATATGCATCACAGTTTCTGGGTCCATTCATCCAGTGAGGGATATCAGTTTAGCTATTGTAAATTGAGCTGCTATGAACATTGATTTTGCCACATTCAGATATTTTATGGCATTTAACTTCCTGGGTTCCACATGTAACCCTCTCGAGCCACCCTTTTAAGCAGTCACGCAGAAGCTCTCTTCTATTCTCACCTTTTGCCAAGTCTGTCTCCTTATTTTTGCACAACTTCTCTTATTAAGCAGCATTTTTCTTTCTTCTTATCAAACTTTTCTTTTCCTGTAGTGCCCCTCTAGCCAGTCCTAATTTTAATCATTAGGAAATACAGAGAAGAGGGTGAATATTCTTTTTTCTACAAGACATCTCACCAGCTGGCTGTAGAGAAGTGCCGGAAATTAGAGAAGCCTACAGAAAATTTTGCGAATTTCACAACTTAACCACAGGCTGACCCTGTGTATTGGGTGGAAGTAAACAGCAGCAGTAAAAGGAAGAAATAAGCCATGAAGGAAGTGCAGTAGGACCATGTTCTTATCTTGGACATAAAAAGAAACTCGGCCTCTAAGGTTGGGCAATCTTAAAGGCTGTTGGTGAGTGACAGAGGAAGGTAAAGAGAAACATGAGGTTCGATGTGCTTCCAGGCAGTGCCAAGAGGAACAATTGAGAAATCTGGTCTGGAGAGGACTTAACGCCCTCTTACTGGTTTCAAAATGGTCTGCTTCTGTTACAGGAATATTTTTAGAAGTGTTATCTCATATTTTCCATGCTTTTATTATTTCTGTCCCTTCTAATTTTACACCTGACCACTCTGGGTGGGTGTGTGCACATGAGGGGGTGGGGTAAGGGGCCAGAGCAGACAAGGCTCCTTTCCAACCACAAAGGACTGAAGATTTCTTAAGCCCACGTACAAGAAGCCTGCAAATCTCTCTCCACTCAAGCATTGTGCTGCATCAGGCTACTCTCACAAAAGAAAAACACCCCACAAATTGCAAAGAATTGTAGACATGTTGCTTTAAAATACAAAGGGCTCTATCCTTTAAAAATAAATAAAGGGTTTATTGATCATGCTTGCTCAAAATCACCTGGAAGGTGTGGGAAGTGGAATGAGGGAAACGTTTCCCTTTGCCAAACCTTGTTTCTCCTTAAGTGAAAATTTGTGTTTCTCACTCACCGTAGAATCTCATGGAACACTCCTTAAGATAAAAATTTTAATTTAAAAGCATTTGTTTTTTAGCTTGTGTTAGAGGTGGGAGTGGGTATATATACAGTAGAAAATGCTCTTCTGTGCCCTGGAACTGTCTCATGCAAGGACACATAAACACATATGAACAAAGTGCAAACACAGTAAAATCACAAATGCTGGCGAAGGGCCCAGGCACCAGCAAATGCTGTGGTCACTGACATAGGAACTGTGAAAAGGAAAGGGTGGCAAAAACTAAAATAAACTCATTACCCCAAATGATGACTCTTTACATTAGTTTTTCCCCCAAGCAAAGCTAAAATTGAAAAGAAACACAAGCAAAAAATAAATAAATAAATAAGTCTAATAGGTTTTTAGACAAATATAACAATAACCACAAAATTATTATCTTAATGTTTGTTAAGCTCTTTCTAACTTCCAGAAGGAAAGTTAAATATTTGATATTCTGTAAATGACTTAATTCATGCAGGAAACCAATCAGATCTTTTAAAGGTCTCAATAAGGTGACTGCTGATCTCCCTCCAAACTTTATCATCCCAAGTCTCCAACAGACTGTGTGCATCCCTACAGATACGTAAAATGATATAGGGAAGTGGATAGCTCCTCCACATTCAGATGGACCCCCAAAAGCAAGATTACAAGTTTCTTTCAAAAATCCATAATTTTTATTTTACATGTATTTCTATCAATTTTGTTAAGGGAAGTAAATATCTCCTTTTTTAATTTTTAAATTCTTTTTTTAATTAGTTAAATATAGACTAACAATTAAGGGGGAATCATTATCAAACAATCAAGAACAAGTGTATAGGGGGTTGGGGATTTAGCTCAGTGGCAGAGCGCTTGCCTAGCACACGCAAGGCTCGTCCTCAGCCCTGAAAAAGAAAAAAAAAAAAAAAAAAAAAAGAACAAATGTATATCCAATGTATATCCACATAGCAAGTCAAGGCTAATGCCATTCCATTTTTCCCACCCCCCTTGGTTCTCCATGGTTCCATGTTTCCCTCAGTTAACCCCTGTATTAAATGGACTTTTCACAGAGGTTGGAGGTTTCCCTCTGAGTTGATTCCCCCATACTCCCTCCCTCCAGTCTCCTTGATATCCTTTCTATTCCCTCATCCCCCCCTACCCCCCTCCCTACATCTCCCAGCCTCCTAGGCAAGGTTCCCCCTGTTTGTGTAAAAATTCATGCATGTTGAGGTTATTATTAGCTTAGCCATCTATCATACTGTTTCCAGTTGTAATCTAGCTTCCACAAATGAGAGAAAACAATCAGCCCTTGAGTGTCTGAGTTTGGGATACTTCACTCAGCATAATTTTTTTCCATCTCCATCTATTTGGCTGCAAAAGTCATAATATCATTATCTCTAATAGCCAAGTAGTATTCCATTGTATATATGTACCAAATTTTTGAATCCACTAGTTGAGTGAGGGGCATCTGGGTAGGTTCCATAATCTAGCTATAGTAAATTGAGCTGCTATAAACATTAATGAAGCTGTATCTCTATAATATGCTGATTCTAACTCTTATGGGAAAATATTCAGGAGTGGGATAGCTGGGTCATAAGGAGGTTCCAGTCCTAATTTTTTGAGGAGTCTCTACCCTGCTTTCCAGAGTGGCTGAACCAGTTTGCAGTCCCACCAGCAATGTGACAATTTTCCTATTTTCCTACAACCCCTCCAGCATCTGTAGTAGTTCATATTCTTCATTTTTCCCACTCTCATAGGAGTGAGGTGGAATCTCATTGAAGTTTTGATTTGTGTTTTTTTATTGCTAATGTTGTAGAGCATTTTCTCATATATTTATGGGCTTTTTGGACTTCCTCCACTGAGAAGTTTCTTTTTAGTTCTGTAGCCCATTTATCAATTGGATTATTTGTGATTTTAGTGTTTAGTTTTTTCACTTCTTTTTATATTCTGGATATTAGCTCTCTGTCCAAGGTGTAGCAGGCAAAGATTTTCTCCCATCCTGTAGGATCTCTCTTGATACTCTTGACCAGTTCTTTATCTATGCAAAAGCTTTTTAGCTTAATTGCATCCCATTTATTTATTCTTGACTTTACTGCTTGTGCCATGGGAGTTTTGTTAAGGAAGGCAGCGCAGACCCTTATGTCCTGTAGTGTTGATCCTACTTCTTTTTCAAGTAAATTTAAATTTGCTGGCATAATATCCAGTTCTTTGAACCATTTTGATTTAATTTTTGTGCAGGTTGAAAGGTAAGGACCTAATTTCAGTTGTCTACAAATGGCTGTCCAATTTGTCCAACACCATTTGTAGAATAGGTTATCTTTCTTCCACACTATGTTTTTGCCCTCTTTATCGAATATCATATAGTTAAAGTTATGGGGGTTCATCTTAGAATCCTTCATTCTATTCCATTGGTCCTCAGTTCTGTTTTGATACCAATACCATGCTGTTTTTGTTACTATGACCCTGTAGTATAATTTCAGGTCAGGAATTGTGATACCCCCTGCTTCTTCCTTCTTGCCGTGTAATGTGTTGGGTCTTCTATTATTCCTTACAAACTTGAAAATTGCTTTTTCTATATCTGTGAAGAATGACATTGGTATATTGATGGGGATTGCATTAAATCTGTATCGGGCTATGGGTAGAATGGCCATTTTGATTATATTAATTCTGCCTAACCATGAACATGGAATATTTTTCCATCTACTCAAGTCTTCTGCAATTTCTTTTTTAAGTGTTTGATAGTTTTTGTTGTAGAGGTCCTTTGTAAGCTTGATGCCCAAATGTTTTAGTTTTTTGGAGGAGATAGTGAATGGGACAGATTTCTTGATTTCTTCTTCTGTGGAATTATTGCTGGAGTAAAGGAAAGTTAGTGATTTATTGGTGTTGATTTTATAGCCAGCCACTTTGCTGAAATCACCTATGAGCTCTAGAAGTCTTCTGGTCGAGCTTATTGGGTCTTCTATGTATAGAATCATGTCATCAGCAAATAGAGAAAACTTGACTTCCTCTTTTCCTATACGAATTCCTTTGATTTCCTTGTGTTACCTGAGGGCTCTGGCAAGGGTTTCAAGGACTGTATTGAATAAGAGTGGGGAAAGTGGACAGCCTTGTCTTGTCCCTGAATTCTGTGGAAATGCTTTCAGTCTTTCTCCATTGAGCATAGTGTTAGCTATGGGTCTGTTGTAAATGGATCTTACATAGTTAAAGTATCTTCCCTTCATCCCTATTTTCTCCAGGGTTTTGAGCATAAAGGGGTGTTGAATTTTAACAAAGGCCTTTTCTGCACCAATTGAGATGGTTATATGATTTTTATTTTTAATTCTTTTTAAGTGGTGAATTACATTTATTGATTTCCATATATTGAACCAGCCCTGTTTTCCTGGAAGGAAGCCTACTTGATCATGATGTATTATCTTTTTAATGAACGTTTGTATCCAATTAGTTAGAATTTTATTAAGGATTTTTGCATCTATTTTCATCAGGGCAATTGGTCTGTAATTTTCTTTTCTTGACATGTCTTTGTTGGATTTTGGTATCAGTGTAATATTTGCTTCATAAAATGTGTTTGGGAGAGTTTCCACCCTTTCAATTTCATGGAAGAGCTTGTAGAGGATCGGTGTTAACTCTTCTGTGAAATTTTGGTAGAATTCTGCCTTATATAAATATCTCCTTGTAAAACTCAATTTGCATTTCAAATTTTGCAAAAAACGAATTAGGAATTTTGCTACTGCCACTAGTCAAATACTGGTGGATTAGAGTTTAATTTACAAGGGGAAATGGGACACCCAGAAGTAACATAATCTCATGAGTAAGTTCTAACTGATAGAGAAAATACATTTTAAATAACTGTTGTAAAAATCAAATAGTGAATCTTTCAGTTATTCCATTTTGGGGTCATTTAATATATATTTCATTTCATTGTAGCACAGCGTATCAGGCAATAACACATAGTGAAAATTGTCCCTCATAATAAAGCATCCCCTACCCTACTTTCTTTTTAAGAAAACAATAATCTAAACTACATGTATAGGAAAAATGCCCATCATAGTGGCTAAATGTGGACATTAAAAGGCACAATGACAGCTGTTATTATTATATTATATTATAATGTTACTTTCCTATTACTATAATACATACCCTACATTTAGTGGCTTAAAACATTGCAAGTTTGTTACCTTACAATTCAGGAGATCAGAAGTCCTGAATGGGTTCTATGAGCTAAAATCAAGATCTGTGTAGACCTGTATTTCTTCTGGGGACTCCAGGGGAGAATATATCTTCTTAAATATCCCAGGGTAGAGAGGTCACACGTGCTATCTGCTTTGAGATCCTTTCCTCCATTTCTAAAGCACATCACTCTGACCTCCGCACCTTCCATAGCTCCAACTCCTCTACTCCCACTTCCTGCCTACCACCATAAGGATGCATGATTAATCAGAGTCACCAGCATGATCTGTGCCAATTCCTACATCTCCAGATCTTAATTTAATCACATCTGCAGAGACTCCTTTTCCATGTAAAGCAATGCTTTCTCAGTTTCCTGGGACTGAGATATGGCCTCTTTGGGGACTCTTCATGTAGCTTGCTGCACAACATGAAATCCAGCCCCAAAAGACTCATGTTCATCTCATATGCAAAATAAATTCAGCCTACCTGAAGATTCCCCAAGTCTCTACATAATATGGCATCAGTTCAAAAGTCTCAAATCTCATCACTAAAGTCATATAATTTAGTTATGTATGCTTCCAGGTACAATCCATGATGGGGAAAAAATCCTCTCTACACATGGATTAGTGAAACCAGAAAGCAAATTGTTTGAGCTTGTGTAGCAAAATAGTGAGGTGTATGCTTGATCCAAAAGATACCAAATGGAAGGAAGAAAGGGATCACAACTACCAAGCAATTTCAAAACCCAGCCAAATTTCATTAGGATTCAAGGCCTGGGAATAATCTTGTACAGCTTGAATACTGGCCTTCTGAGCCTAGAGCTCTGCCTTCAGAGGCATCCTTACCTCCTTTTGTAATGGGTATTGTGTATTTGCAGAGTAACTTTTTTTTAAAGAGAGAATAAGGGAGAGAGTTAAAAAAAAGAGAATCAATTTTATTTACTTTTTCATCTGACCTTTATGTACCTGATATTTGGTTGTGTATGTAGTGCTGGGGTTTGAAACTGGGTCCTCACACATGCCAGGCAAGAACTCCAACCACTAAGCCACCTCTCCAACCTTCCAGGAGAGCATTTTTATCAGCTTATTTCCTGTCCAAGTAAGTAAGGGTCCCACAGCTGCTCTGTCTTCACCTTCTCTTTGCCCCTTTCACTCTTAACTGCAGTGTTTCTATTGATACAGCAGTCCCAGAATTCTTATGGCTCTTCTATGTCTGGGGATTTCTTTAGATGGACTCCTTTACAAAAATGTGGTCCAACCACACCCTTTGCTTTCTGTCCAGGGCCCATTTTCTTGTAAAAGAGTCTCCTAACTTTAGTATGTTTTGAAGTCCAGATAGTCTGAGAATTCCTGAAAATCCTGATTTTAGTTTTTGCTTAACAAATCGTTCCTCAACCTCCCTTTCTCCTCTTATTCTTTATGATAAGCAATAAGAAGAAATTGAAACTGCTTCAAATTTATCTAATCTCTTCAGGTAAATTTCCAAATTTACCATTTGTATGTTTTGCTTTTCAATTATGCTTCAACCGAGTTATCTGCCACTAGGTAAGAAAATTGTTCTTTCCTCTCATTTCCAGTGCCAGAGTTGTGCTTCCTTCTGAGACCTCACCAACAATGCTTTAATACATATACTAAAATTCTGTTTGTGCCAATTTAGTTATTTTCTAAGATGGTATAGGTTTTTTTCTACAGTACTCCTCATATCATATTTACTCATTAATGCCTGTACTGTCCAGATTTTATTAACATTGTTTTGTAGTAATCTGGAAATTTTCTAGAAGGGTACAGGTTTCTTTCTACCACACTCCTCACTATTCTTCCAGCCAGAATGACACTCATTTCCAAAGCCAGTTCTATACTATTAGATATTTTCTGCATGAAGCAGTTCCACAATTCCAGGTATCAACACTAGTGTACCATTTCTGAATACCTACCACTTCCCAGCAACAGTCTATACACTGAATAACTACCTCAATTATCTGAACTACTCTATGGAAACAGTCTTATAGTTTGAAAGGCAGTTTGATACAAATGAAAAATGATAGACTTTGCAACCCAGGAGGTGTAGATTCAAATTCAGTTTCTATCACTCCCTATCTGCCTATTTTGGAGGAAATCATTTGCACTTTAAAAAATCTTCTGAACTTCAGTTGTTACCATCTTGAAAATAAACTTATGGAAATAAAACCTGCATTCACACAAATCTTCTTGCCCATCTCTCCTATTATTTCTTGTTTTCTTTTTCTTTCTTTTCTTACATAAGATGCTACACATAACATGTTCACCTTATCAGGTATGTATTTTTTAAGGTTTTCTATCCTGCTAACATCTATAGACTTAATGCATATGGAAAAGTTTATTACCAGAGAAGAGGGGGAGTTATATATGATAAATAATTATGGTCACAGAGATTAATAAATATATTTGGAGATTTTTAGGCTAAAGTAGCTGGTGAAGGTTTCTGAAAGATCTGTAGTGGCTGAGATATCTACTTCCTTCCATATTAATTCTGTTTCTTTTCTTGAGGATAATTACTAGGTATCAGAACACATGAAATTATTAATGGAAAGATAATTAATTTGGCATGGTTTTTATTTGATACAACCTCAGAGATGGAAGAGTTCTGTATTTCTAAGGAAATTTAATGAAAGAAGTATTACTATCAGTTTGAACAGTAAGAATGTGTTATTAGCAATCTTTAGGTAATTCTGATTTATATCACGTCTCTCCGAAGAAGTTTAAGAAATAGAACTATACTATGTCTATCAGCCTTAGGGATTTAGACAGTCCAGTTAAAATGTGACTTGTTAAGCAAAGGGAAAGAAAAAATAGAAAGGAATCCTGTGGGACTATATTTATTTCTTGCCTTCTTCATAAAGAAGGAATTATTTTAAAGAGTGAATTTTAACGTTAAGTCAACCCAGGAGCCATCTTCAAGATGTCAGCTTGGAATTTAAGAATAGAAGTTTTATCACTTATGTTCTGAAAAGGACATCAAAATAGGAATAACAATTGTACTCTCTAGTTTGGAATCCTTTTGAGATTATCTGTTGTCTACTTTTTAAACTAAATTTTTGTACTGTTGGAAATTGAGTCAGTTAATTTACACACACACACACACATGCTGTGTTGAAAACTCCCAATTGTTATCAGTTTTGTAGATCTAAAATAAGAATTACTAATGGAAATGCTCACTTTCCTTTCTTTTTCAAATGGAAAAAGGATGTGGGTCATGGAGATAAACTTTGGCATCAGGGGATCTAAATTCCATTTCAATCTTGCCACTTGCTGTCTCACAGAAAATATTTAATCTTGTTGACCTGTTTACTCAACTGTGAAATGGGTATTTGCATGCATGAATTTAAATGAGATCATATGCAGCTCCTAAAAAAAATAGTAGTTATTTGATAAACATTTTCATTATTATTTATTTTCACAGAGTCTCAGATACAGTAGAGAAATTATATCTGGCCCTGCCCAACTGCCCAATCAATAAATTGTGAATTCTTAAGACAGGTCAAAGTCCTCAGTTATCCTATGGCCCATCCTTACTATTCTATTTCTTTCATACACTTGGAAAATTAGTAATGCCCTCGTTTATATGTTTGTTTCCCTGCTTTCTATCTCTGTCTCCAACCGGAATACAAGCTTCATATAGTGTATGGGCTGGGGGTGTAGCGCAGTGGTAGAGCACTTGCCTAGCATGCATGGTACCCTGAGTCTGATCCTCAGTACTGGATAGGTACCCTGAGTCTGATCCTCAGTACTGGGTTTTCAGTACTCAGTTCTGAAAAAAAGTTTGTGCATCCCTAAAATTATAGCTCCAAGTCCAAAGTAGATCTCTATTTGATATTTACAACTATCCATATTTATTGCAAATATTGATATTTTTGCATATTGATTAATACCAATATTTATTATATATTTCATTTATATACGAGATCATTTCTTTAGCTGATATGCAACCTGTCCCAGGAAGAGACAGAGTCCAGTTGCAATTTTGATGTCTATTTTATTTACACAAAGTTTTTTCTGTTTTTATTTCTCTTTGGATAAATTCAAGAATCCAACGAGCTATAACTTTAAGCCATGGAAAGTCAAGGTGACAAAAGAGATTTTCCACAAAAGGGGCAATTGGAACTCCAACCTCTTTGAAATTAAATTGAGTATGGAAAAAGGATCGATATTTTGGGTGCCTTACAATTTCCATTTGCCATCTCTCCCAGTGGCCTCTAACTTGCTATAACGGTAGGAACACTTAGAGAACTATTCTAGAGTCCTATGGGGTTCTTTCTTGCTAGTGCCACTGAAACATCAGTGCTGAATGTGGATGAGAAGTGATAGACTCGAATATGCTGAACACATACACACCTGATGGGGAGCCAGCCCTAGGCAGAAACTGTAATAAATGCTTTGCATGCAAGTTTGAGAGTGGATTTCAAAAACATTCAGGAAACGTCATGCCACTGAAAATGTAAAGATTTAAAAACAAGACCCAAGTTCTCCTCCGTGACCATGGCAGCCTGCTCCCATTTCTGCCAAACGTCCTGCCTTGCAAAACTCTGCCAGTACTCTGGTTTCCCTCATTTGTTTTTTCTTCCTGCACAACATCCCAGGGTGTTAATAAGGCTGTTTACCCTGTCAATCAGCTTTTCTTTGCTGAGAACAAAATTCCTGATAAGAACATTTTTTTAGAGCAGGAAAGATTTATTTCGGCTCATGGTATCAGAGGTGTGAATCCATGGTTAGACAGTTCAGTTTCTTTAGAACTGAGGAAATGCAGAGTATCCAGGATGAAGGAAATAAAGTGAGAGAGAAAAAAATACCCAAATATCCATCCAGGGTTCACAGCCCCTCAACCAGCTTCCTCCAGCTGGATCCCAACTCCCAGTAGTCCATTCAGCTACTAATGATGATTTAATTGACGGATTAATCCACCAATGAAATCAGAGCCATGATGAGCTAGACAGGTGGCTGTTGTGGCACTTGCCTGGCATGCGTGAGTACACGGGTTCAAACCCCAGCACCACATACACAGCTAAGTGTCAAAGCAACATGTGAAAGCCATGTGAAAAACTGATTAAAATTGATTCTCTCTCTCTCTCACTGTCTCTCTATAAAAAAAAAAAGAAAGGAAAAGAAATCAGAGCCCTCACGATCCAATCAGTGCCTAAAACTGTGCTGCACTGAAGACCACATTACCCACAGGAGACTGCTGGGGGACATTCCACGTCCAAACGATGACTACACCTTCATGCACAGCTAAGGTGGAGCATTTTCTCAGTCATTCCACAGTGTCCAAATCCTGAATATAAAAAGTCACAAACATTCTATTTTCCCAGAATGATGAGATTCGTCTCAACTGATTTGATCTCATCCATTCCGAGGGCACCTTCCATTGCTTTCAGCAAAATTAGATGCCCATGGCTGCTTTAACACAGAGACCCTGCAGAGGGCTTCTGTTTACCCACAGTTCTATGGCAAAAATATGAGCCATGAAATCAAATTAGCAACTGAAGGAAGAGTCTTTTACAGATATATTTTAAAAAGAGGTCTTAAAGTAATTTCAGTCATCATTTTGAGACGAAAAATGACATTCCAAGGTTCTGTCTACCCAAAGATTGCATGAGACCTCATGTGTTTCCGCTGCACAATTATTTTGAGCGTGCAAAATGTGTAGCCCCGGAAGCACAGATTGACGTGCTGCTCTGATACTTAGCACTGTTTAGCATGGAATGTTTCATATTCAGCTCAAGATAACACGTAACTGCATTTGAGAGCTAAAGAACACACATGACTAATAGTTTATTTTCACTTATTTTTATCTGCCTCTTGTGGGTTGAGCTGCTGCCAATGCATTTAGCTCAATAAATGTTCCTGAAATCAGCTTGTAGGTTCTAGTCACATCTCAAATAAATATTGGCAAAGCAATCCAAATCCTTAAAATGCCTCAGCAGATTGATGCTCTATGAGCTAGAGAAAAACAAAAACAGAATCCTCAGTACGCACCGTGTTTATCAGTCTTTATCACCGGGTTCTTTGACTATAATGGATGCAATGAGTCAGAGAACGTTTTCTGTAGCTCTTTCATGCTCTGAAATCTTGGGCTAAGTAAAAGTGATGTTTAATATCCTGCAAGTGTATTTGTATGTGATGGTAGCTTCCTGTATAATAAAAGAAAACTGGGAGAAAATGAGCATATATATCAGCTGACAAAACACATTATTGGTAATCTGAAGTATGCTGTAATGCAAATATAGCTATAGACTTGGAAAATTGCCATGATCAAAAAAATGAGAAATCTATTAGGGAGAAAATGAAGCTAATAAAACATTCCTAGCCTGGATGTCTCCCTTTTGAATACTGGGCTGCTACCATCAGGCCAAGGAACCTCTTAGACTCCTGTCTTTATCATTGCTTTCATTTCCTGAAAGTCAAAGCCCATCAAGTTACCTTGTTTCCTCAACAATTAAGTGAAATAGGAAGACACAAAGAAGGGGCCAAAGAGAAGACAGAGCTCTAGTGCTTCGCATAAGGAGGAGCATGTATTGCTTCCCGTGGAGGTGGTGGATGTGAATGTGTTCAGCCATCATCACCTACTCCCTGGTT
Source organism: Aplodontia rufa (assembly GCA_004027875.1). Lineage (NCBI taxonomy): Eukaryota > Metazoa > Chordata > Mammalia > Rodentia > Aplodontiidae > Aplodontia > Aplodontia rufa. Next base: position 25,586 of record PVKS010005106.1, on the reverse strand, counting down.
GGTGGAACTCCTGTCCAAATTCAACTTCTCCATGAGATAAAAGGTTGTTCATTTACATCAGAGTCACCAGCTATCACTCCTTTTTCTTTTCCATGTTTTTATCTCTTTCTTTTCCAAGATTTAGTTTCTGTATCCTTCCATTAAAAATGCAAATGCTTTGAAAATGCCCTTGAAAATACCAGATGAATAGCTCAGAGTTTCATTACCACAATGGATGTTGTAGGAGTTGCTTTGGCATTTCTGGGGAGGAGAAGGGTAATCCAAAACAATATTTAAAGCTAATATACCTTGCTGTTTCTGAATTTCTGCCATGCAACCAGGAAGTTTGAGAAATTTTCCAACCTTTTTTTTTTATAGAAGTCATTAAATCCAAGGCAAATATTCATTATTTTTATATAATTTCGGTTACTTAAAGACATCAGAATGCTTTATTTGAAACAAAAATCTGAGTACTTTCTTTAAAAAATGACAAATGTATTCTTTGTTTTTGAAACAGAAAAGCTTCAGTACTGGTTTTGGTGACAATTCAATAGAAGGAAGTAAAATATCTACTTGATGCATACAAGGAATTACTAAGAATTTACTAGCTTTATACATGTTGTGTTTTGCTACTAAATCCCCTTTAATTAAAGACCTTTCTGCTTTTTTTCACAGAATCATTGCCTTGGAAAACAAGAGTGAGATAATGCCTTTATTTTCTGAAAACATATATTTCATTCTTTCACTTTTAGGTACAAGCTGCTATGATTGCTTCTGAAAAAACAAACAAGAAAACAGTAATAAAATATCATAATATTTCTTAATAAAACTACCCTTAAACCAGGGAAAGAAAAGGATATGGATCATAATTCATGCCAATCAAAACAACAACCAGACTGCCACATGTCAAATCTCCTACTCTCACTCTTTCTCTATCAGAGAAACAAATCTCTTATTTGAGATTTCTTGATGTTGACACTTCATTTTTGTACTGGGGAGTATTTTTGTTGTTTTTTTTTCTGGAAGTGTTCATGGTTCATTAAAGACAGAATGTGATCATTTTGTGTGGAAATGAAAGATAAATTTAGATCAATATTCATAGAGGACACAAAGATAGGAATTTGTGTTTGGATTTTGTTCTCTTCTTTCATATTTAAGCCCAAAAATGTCAAGCTGGATTTATCCACATATGGGCATTTTAATTCCTTAAAAGAAAAAAAAAAAAGGAATGGCATTTCAAATGTAAAGAAGCTGTGGAAAAAGAGATTTCTCTTTGTGTTTTTAAAATGTTCCTATTTCTTGGCGCATCCTGATTTGAGCAGAATGAGCAAGAAGAGGACTGAGGAGCTAACTATTCTTGTCATCAAATGTGGAAATTATTCCTGTTTGCTGCTTCTACAAAACCAGTTGTCCCAAGCACACCTCAAAATGTTTTCCTTTGCTCAACAATGCTTAATCTGTCAAACTGCCCGGCAAAGGCACTGAGGAGCGTGGGGCTTCGTCTCAGAACCCTTACAGCTCCATATTCCACTTCACACTTTTTTTTTTTCTTTTTTATTGACAATTTATTTTTTGAACAACCATAAAAGTTTTTAACGAAATAATATAAAATGTATATAGATTCTGAAGATTAGATTTACCCCCAAGAGTGCTCCCCCAATTACCCACCCTTATCCCTCTCTTCCCCTTCCCAAAACATCTCTAAAAATGCGTTAGGTTGTCTGACATTATTACACCTTAACTGGATTTAACACATGATAATAGACCTCCTTTCTCAATGGCCAGGGTCTAGTTCCAGACTCCACAGATGAGTGGAGACATTCGACCGTTGGTTCTCTGGGTCATGCTGACTTCACTCAGCATAATTTCTTCCCTAGCCATCCATTTACCTTCAAAGCCTGCAGTATCATTGTTTCTAATCACTGTGTAAAACTCCATGGTATATATGTACCACAGTTTTTGGATCCATTCATCCAGTGAGGGACATCTGGGTTGTTTCCATAATTTAGCTATTATAAGTTGAGCTGAGACGCTTTGAATATACATATTGCTGTGTCACTGTAATGTGCTGATTCTAAATCCCCTGGAAAAATACCCAGGAGAGCAACAGCAGGATCATACGGTGGGCTCATCCCTAGTTTTTTGAGGATTCTCCACACTGCTTTCCAGAGGGGCTGTACAAGTCTGCAGTTCCACCAACAGTGTGCTAGTGTCCCTATCTCTCCACAACCCCTCCAGCATCTATTATTGTTTATTTTCTTCATTTTTGCCATTCTGACTGGTGTGAGGTGATACCTTAATGTAGTTTTCATTTGCATTTCTCTGATTACTAATGATTGAGAGCACTTTCTCATGTATTCATTGGCTTGATCAATGTCCTCTGTTGAGAAGTTTCTATTTGGCTCTTTGGCCCATTTATTAATTGGGTTGTTTGTGGTTCACAACACTTCTTGAAGATATTTCAGCCTCCCCAGACTGTGGGGACGTTTCACTTGAACAATGTATCTAAGTTACTGTGCACAAGTCCACTCACATAATGATGGAAGCACAGTTTCATTGGTTAAAGACATTAGGATTCATTTCATGCATTTAGATGTTTGGTAAATTAGTGTTTTTTTCATCTGAATGCCCAGAAGGAACACAAATGTTTGCATGATTTATGTAGATTTATGCACAAGTTCTGCCAACAAGTGCTTCTGGGAGAATCTGGGTGCTTTCTCCACACATCCCTTTACCTCCACCTCCACTTCTCCCCAAGGAGTACCCTGTGTCCCAAGCCCAGTATTTTGCCCTCTTACCTCACCATATTCTTGTTTTCACTTGAATTGCCTGCTCCTTTATTCTTCCAGTGCATAAATCATTCTTTCCGTAAGTCCCAGATAAAGTCTAAGGTCTTGCAGAAGGCTTCCTTTACAGGCTCTCTTGCAGGTACTTAGTCCCTTGAACACTTAGGTCACACAAGACACTGTGCTTGTTGAATGTGTGGATGTGTGTGTGGGTGTGAGTTTGTGATGTTATGTATATATCTAACCCATTCACATGTCAAATATGAAAGTCACAATGGCAGAAAATTCTATTTTCCTTCCACTAATATTATTTCCCCTACTTTTATAGGCAGAAAATAGCTTCCTTATAGCTGGATAAGTCACTGAAAGTGGTTCTGACTATGGAATGTAATGCAAAAAGGCTCTGTGTGATTCCTGTGAAATGTACCTGAAAGGGAGAGGGCAAGATCTCCATAATCCTTTCCAACATAAACCCTATGGCAGGAGCACAAGCAGCCACTTTGGACCAGGAAGGAGCCTAGAAACCCAACTATCATTGAGCCTCTTAATCAGCCATTGACAGTGACATGTGTCAAAAACAAGTAATAAAAAGCAAACACATTTTTTAAAAAAAATTTTGTTTAAGTGTCTGTTGGTTTAGATACCCATGATTTACAGATGCATGTTATTCAACTACCCCATTTAAATCTGAGGCATTAACCTGTGATAGTGAGGCCTCATTGTGAATTTCCTACTGCTTCAGACGCAACATTATGAGATACTGCCACATGATCCTCTAGATCCCAAACATTTCCAGTTGCAGAAACATTTATGGAAATGGCATTTTTCCTAGGACTTAAATGTAAACCAGCCAAAAGTGAAGTCACTCTGGGTCAGACAAGACTTGGACATTTGCAACTTTGCCTGCAGAGACCTGGACTGGTAGATTGGTGTGTGGGTCACTGTGGGAGTTGTGCCTATAGATGTCACATGCTTGTTTTTGATGCTATTTTCACACTAGATGGGAATTCTTAAAAACTAAAAATGTTGTATTTTTCTTAGAAAAACAATGATAACTACAAGTAGATGTAAAAAAGAACACCTGGGATGTGTTAAAGGCACTTTCCTAGTCATGTTCTCTATTGACCTTGGTCAACTTAGAAAATCGAATTACAATCCTTGTGCATTTGGATTATCCTAATTTTACAGAAAAGAATCTCAGTGACTTTTCCAAGACTACAGAGCACCTGACTGAATGACAAAACAGCTCAACCCCAAGCTCACTCTACTTACGCTCGCAGAGCCGTGTGACGAGGTCCTATCAATAGAAGATTTGTAGCGGCTATCCTCTCCCCTCCACACTGGAGGAGAGAAGCAACGTCATCCTGCCTCTCTCTCTCATCCCACTCCTGCTTCTGTGTGTGTGTGTGTGTATGTGTGTGTGTGTGTGTGTGTGTGTGTGTGTGTGTAAGCAGGAAAGGGACCACATTCTCTGAAGCCAGGGAAGGTGCTAGAGAGTCACAAGACATCTATGAATTACCACATAGAATATTGTTTGACCAAACTCCACTTTGACTACCAAGTAATGAGAAATGAATTTCCATGTTGCTAATTCAAGGGGATTTTGGAGTCTCTCTGTTAGAGTGCTTATACCAATCTAACTGTCTCACTGGTGTAGTGCTATCCTGAGAATATGAGGGCCTGCATGGGGTGATTCTGGGTTAGGATCAGGGCGTACCATATTGATACTTCATATGCATTCATAGTTGTGCAACAACACAGCTCCTCAATAAAATTTTAAAAAAGAACCATACAACAAAAAAATTTCTTGATCTCCCCCGCCCATTTTTTTGTACTAGGATTCTGGGGATTGAATCAAGGGGCACTCATGTGCTCACCCACATGCCCAGCCCTTTTTATTTTTTATTTTGAGACAGAGTTTCACTAAGCTACTCAGGGCCTCGCCAAGTTGCTGAGGCTGGCTTTGAACTTGTGATCCTCCTGACTGAGCAGCTGGGATTACAGGCATGTGTTGTCTTGCTCTTGACCAGTTAATACAGCCCTACTGCCAGGGAAGAATGCAGGAAGAGATGTTACATCAGCACCAGAAGGCGTCTACCACATTAAATAAGAGTGTCTCTTGGATGCGTACTAAAAACACCTCCCCAGAGTTTCTGAATTAGGACAAGTGTGTATATTGCTGAAAGTGCTGCAAGTGACTTTAAGGCACCCCAAGTTTGGGAACAGCTATTCAGTAAGGTGGCATGGAGTAATAGCCCATAGACCCTTGATGTACATCCCGCCCCCCAAGCCCTGATGTGCTGAGAATTTGAAGAAAGGATTCGAGGCAGAAGCCAGTGTGCCTTGAAAGGGATCATTGGAGGAGCCTTAAAGATGGCACATAGAAAGATGAGGTCCCCACCACACGGCGATCATGCACTGGTAATAAATGGCAATGTCGTCTAGAGGAGGGGTGCCCTCCATAGAAGTCAGGAAGAAACCTTACAGATCACTCAATCTGCTCTTTTCCCAAACAGCTGCTGATAGCATTTTCTCAAGGCACACTGCTTAATAGGTTGCAAACTGGACTGGACACCGCCACCACCCTGCATGCCACATGCATCTTCTTGAAGATCCTAGTGCGTACTAAGGATGGCAAAATGAACTGGGTAAAGCGTGCTCCCCCTGGACTCAGGCAGTTGAAGCTCTATGGCAGGTTATGTCCCTCTTGGGCAACCCAGCAATACAGGTGAACATTTCCAAGGCTGTCAAAATGCAGGCAGTAAGCCTGAAGCAGTTGACGAAGTCTGGAATAAAAATAGAGAAATGATAGTCAGTTGGGCACACACATGTGCACACTAACACACACACTGCTCGTGGGACCTGGTGGGGATGTTCACAAAAGAACCAGGGAAAGGAGATCCGGAGAGATTTGATTAGTGAGCATCTGGCAAATGGCTTTTCCAGTTTAGGTAGGGGAAAGCCCTGAAGTCATAGCATATGAACTAAAGATCTTCAGAATAATTGACTATTGCCTTGAACTCCAAATGACCTGAATCAAAGGACTAGGCGCAGCTTAATTTGATAAAAATAGAAGGTAAGAAATAGTTTAATCTATTTGGCTAGGAGATCTATCTGCAAGCAGCAGAAATAGTGTGTTGATGGAGGCTCTCAGAAGCCACCGATATGGGTGAAGACCTGTGTTCTTCATGAAAGGTCACAAGGGGACAAGAACCAGCTGCCTCAGGTGGCCATAGTGTCCCACCTCCCAAGAGCACACGCATACAAAGATTGAGCTGGGGCCTGAAGTGTCACTTCAAGCACTTTGAAATGCAGTATCTTACGCCCTCTGGCGGTTACATTTCTAAAACTGTTATGTAAAGTAAACAGAATGAAGAAATCATGGAAAGCCACACACAGGAAGAGGGATCCAAGTGTCCTCCAACAGGGCTGTGTTCAAGATCTTCTACCCTTTGGTTAAAAGTCTTAGCCCGTGAGGAAGAAAGGGAGATGCTTCATCAGTTTTACACATTTTGGGGAGGTCTACTTTCTCCTGGTTTTTCTCCATCACTTTGCTAGAATTTTCCATGGCTTTTATCATCAGGATCTTCAGAGGCTCTGAAGGTTCTGATTTTGCCTGAGATGCTGCTTTTCCGTAGCGTGACAGGGAAGCCTTCTTTGACTTGAAAGGAGATTTCTAAAAGAAACTTCAAGCCACAAAGTGACTTTAAAATGAATACTATACAGTAACCTTGCATGATGCCTGCCAGGGGTTAGTTAACTTATGTCTCTCATGGTCTCTGGGACACAGGTAAAGAGACTGGCTATTGTCATAGCACACTGTCATTAAATCAGGTCAAGTGTCAGTAGATTTGAAGGAGACCTATAAATGATAAACAGGAATCCAGGAACAAACGGGCAATTCACCGAAGATTAGATGTTCTTATACAAATTTTTAAGGACCTAGGTTCAATATAATTAGAGTTCCGATCGGTTATATATGAATATGATATATATAGCTAGAATATGTATTTATAAATCCATAGAATGCAATCAACATATGCTTATTAAATATTCACAAATAAATTGAAGAATAAGAAATATTTTTAAAAAATCTTAATTTGTGTCCTGATACTTCTTAAGTGTAATTCCTAGCAAACCACCTGCCACTCCTGATTTGGAGAGTACAGAGGCAGGATGTTGTGGAATAGGACCACACTCAGATTCAGAGTAAACTAAGAAGCATCTCAATATCTTTTATGTTACTAAATATCTGGGATGTATTTTAATATCACTTTGTTATACATAAGCAATCATTAACATTCAAGCTAATTTATTATTTTTAATTAAGTGGTCTGGGTTAATTATAGCCAGGAATGTAGTGCTATCTCATTCAGATTAAATACAATTATGCACTTGAACTGATCAAAATTTAACATGACATATTCAGGAAATATTTGAACTTACGAACATTATGAAATCAACACTGATTTTTTTATTTCAAATATTTAAAGAACTAACATCAATAGTTCTGAAAATCAACTGCAAAAAAAAAACTATCAAAATATTCATTCATGATATGTCATGGCCTATTCACATACTAGAGTATTGTACAACAGTGGAACGGAATACATGCCATACAATATCTGAAGCAGGCAGACCCAAGAGCTCTGTATGATAGCCATTAAATAAAGTACAAAATGCTGCGTAGCTACTCTTTGCTATTGAAGGGAAGAAAAGTCATGGCAGGAGGGATTATGAGGTGTTTTCTTTGATACTAGTTAATTTTCTATATTTGAGACATTTTAAAATATGACAAGGTGTAGTGACATACAATCTAAGGCATTTGTAGATATGTATTGGGAAGGGGGAGGGATAAGGGTGGGTAATTGGGGGGCTCTTAGGGTAAAACTAATTTTCAGAATTTATATGTATTATATTATTTCATTTGAAGCTTGTTTGATTGTTCAACAAATAAATTCCTGAATAAAATATAAAATAAAATATGACATCTGGTGTTCTTCCAAAATGCAAATATTATCATAAAAGTTTTGTACCTGAAAGTCTCCCACCCCAACACATCCCATTTTGGACAGGCTGGCATTCCCCCAAATCCTTACATAATTAGTGCAGGCTTCATTGCTGACTCTTTCTGATCCTCTGGCCTCATTTTCCTCTACCCTTTGACTGATCTCCTTTCCCAGCCTTCTCCATATTCATATCCTCAACTGACTTTGGTTCCGGAGACCCACTGATTTCTAATTTTCCATTCACCTCTCACTTGGTCTCGACCTTGGATGCCTGACCCATTCACTAGGTGGTTGGGGGCCTCTTCTAGTTGCTCCCAAAACACCAGGTATTTCCTTGAAATTAGCAGTCACACACAATGCTGTAACTGCATATAAACTTGGTGTTCATCAGACCCAAAATCAGCATGGGAAGCTTGTGCATCTCCACTGGTAAGTCTACCTGGAATATAATATTCTGGATGTGTGTAGGTTGCATAATAAATTCAATTAATTTGTATCTAAGTAAGATTTCTAAAACTATAAAGCTGATTTCTTTCTTTTGTCTTGCTATTTATAAGGCTTTTTATCCTAGTGCCCTTAAGACATCTATTTGTATGAGGAAATTAAGATTTGTTCTTGAAGGTATACCTGGGGAAAGACTGACAGAATAATCCTCTTCTGCTTTGCAATACGTGGTTTGCATACTTCATAGACATTCCTCCTGTAGATCCAGGAAATGCTCACATCCGTTTTCTTCATATTTTTTTATTATAGAGTATTGTGAGAAACCAAACACTTTCTCTAACAGAATATAAGAATCACCTTCATATTTCCTTTGAATCATTTGTATATTAGTTCTATTTTCTCCTGCTACCCCTGAAGCAGGAAAAGGAGAAAAATCCAAATCAGTGATTCACAAAGTGGATGGATTTTCTCTATATATCCAGGTTAGATGTGAGTTTGAATGTGTGACCCCTATACTTATTAATGAATGAAGAAAAGCTGACGTAGTTTTTAATAATGCACTGGAAGTATTTCGTGGCAATTCAAGATTTTATAAAACACCTATGTTAAGCATTAACTAGATCTTCCTACCAATTAAAGTAAAGCAAACTAGACCTCTGTGCTAGAAAGGATGGTGGATGCATTCTCCTGAAGTTAGAGTTCAAAAGGCAACACCAGAGATTCCTACAGGGAGCCCCTTGTCTGTGAGATAAGAGAACTAGGCCTACTGATCTATATTCTAGAAAACATGGTCTACGATCCTACTTGAGATGAAGAACCATTTTAAAGGTGCTTTTATGTAATAACTTAGCTATCACATTCCCTTGGAAAAGAGATTAGTGAAAGATGCACCTGACTTTAACCCTGCTCCACCAGTAGTTCTTTTTTTTTTTTTTTTTCAAAGAGAGAAGGACAGTGAGAGAGAGACAGAGAGAATCAATTTTTATTGAGTTTTTCACACGGCTTTCGTTGCTCTGACACTTAGTTGTGTGCGTGGGTTGTTGGGGATTGAACCCGTGTACTTGCGCATGCTGGGCAAGAGCTGTAACCACCGAGCCCTTGCTCCAGTCCCCACCTGTAGTTCTTTTAGTAACAATAAAGAGGAAAATCCACAGAAGTGCCTTTAGAAACCTAATACACGTTTTTAAGGGCAACACACTGAAGCTGTAGGTTTTTTTTTTTTTTAGTCCTTCCCCATGATAATTACATGCAGGCTACCACCACCCCAGTCAAAGCACAGAATGTCCCTTGTGCCCTTAACATTTCCTCTTGCCACATTTGAGTCATTTCTCTTAGCCTCAGGCACCATTCTTTGGATTTCTGTCTCCATTGATGAATTTTATTATTCTAGGTTTTCATACCATCGGACTTACTATTACAATCTCTTTTGCCTAAGCTTCCTTCCTTTGACACAATTCATCATCATCATCATTTTGAGATCCATCCATATTATTTTGACTGTCAGTTTTTAATCTTAATACTTTAATTTTAGTTTTTGACTGAGTAGTCTTCCTTTATTGTGTGTTGATAGCACGATCTATTAACTTATTCACCTGTGGATAGATATACAGTTTATTTTTTCTGATATTAGGTGCTTATGAATAAAAGTACTGTAAACATCACTGTATAAGTCTTTTTAGGGACACATGTTTTCATTTCTCTAAGATAAATGTCTGAGAATGGAATTGCTGAATCAGAGACATAATAAATATATTAATAAAATAAAATGCGGTGTGTTAGGGTAAAAACAATCCTGAAAAGAAAAGATCCTTCTTGAGTATCCTGAGCTGTAGTGAGTTCTAGTCTGTTTCTGAGTGTGATTTATTTCATTATTTAGACTTTTTTTTAGAGGGAGCTGGAGACTGGCCTGAGTTATGGGATTTGGCAGCACAGTTGTATAGAAGCTTCTGTGAACGTTGTTGTTTCCATGAAGGCTGGAAAGCCAAAATTAAGAATCATGCACTCTGGGTGAACTTTCACATGGCTTAAGTTGGTGTCACCAGTTTATAAAGACAGAGCTTCAAAAACATGCTCAATCAAGACATCAGGTTTGGGAGTTTTTTGATGTTTCGTTTCCAAAACGTGGCTCAAAGACCACCTGAATGCAAACCACCCAGGTAGCTGATTAGACACATTTGTTAGAAGTATGTCAGAGATTCCTGCATACAGAGGGGTTTAAGAGCCACATGGGGTGAAGTGATGAGTGGAGCCGGTGATCCTCAGCTGTGACTGCACATTAACATCACACAGGGAGATATCTAAATCAATTCCCATGATGCTCCTAGGACCTTTGAGTCACAGCCTCTGGGCGTGGACACCAAGCATTAATACTGATCAATCTGGTGGCTACTGCGAGTGCACAAGGATGGGCTATCCTGATCTGCTGTCTGACACTGTCCCCATGGCTGAAAGCCCCACTACTTGCATGGCTGGTCTTTGGTTGTTCATCAGCATCATTCTGACAGTGCTGAAAAGCATAAAGGAAAGAACTTCATCCCTTTTGTACAAAGATGCCCTTGGAAAGCAGAAATCTGTTGTTTGCCTGGTCTTATTACTTTGTATAAATCACGCAGCTTTAATCTATGTTTGAACTGGAAAATTAATTAATATTGTATTTACCTAACAAAACAATACTTATGTGAAGTCACCTCAGTAGTCCTTTCCCTTCCTAATATTATCCGTGTATTGTGAAAATATTTGCTGAAGCAAAGGACTAGAACCTGAAGTATATTGCACACTTCATTTTTACTGTGTTCTTTGAATAAAAATAATTATTCTAGTTAATCTTTCAATCAAACTTTCTTAATGTAAACATGTATGCTATAAAATGTATTGCATATGCAACTTTTCAGGAAATCACATATTTTTCAAATATAAAACATAGATAGAACAACTTTTGAACATACAATTTATTTTATCGGGAAATTTTGTTAGGATATTCCATTAAAATTATGAAATGCATTTCTACTATACATGGTTGGATTTCTACTTCCAGTTAACCTTTCATTTTAATATTTTATTAACAGCGATATAATAATTCACCTAGGAAGAAAGTTCAAACTTCTCTTATTACCTTTTTTAAACATGCCATCTTCTTCCTATTATGTTATGCTAAAACTGCCTCCCCCCATTTAGATGGATATTATTCTTCACCATGATAACGTATTGGAATTCAGGTTGGCAAATAAATGAATTAATTTGACCACCCAATTCCAGCATATTAACCAAATACCCTTAAATTGTGTTTAACCAAAATAAATAAATAAACAAAAGGCTTTGGACATCCAGGTAAATACTGAGTCTTTACCACTTAATGTAATGCAACTATTTGTCTCTACCTGGAGGTAACTGGATACAGAATAACATTTGAAGGTTTCAATCATTTAATTTTATTCTGATCCAGAAAATTAGCCACATGAGAGAATTTTTTTCTCTTTTTTCATTCTTCAAATGTGGTTTGGATAGCCCATCGAAAAACCCAGACATCAGGTAGATGGTGTTTATCCTAATTTATAGCACGTTAAAAAAAATGAAACAAACTGTTCCCATAGGTCCATGGTCCCCATCACACGTAGACTGAACTATAAATGAATGAACTGTTCAGCTGGCACAGAGAGGCCCAGGCCACTCCCTCCATCTGTGCCAATGTGCCAGTCACGTCTCTCTGGAATCTCAGAGGCCACGCCTGTACTGTGTACCCTTTCTGTGGCCCCTGCTCACACACTGCGCTGCTGGCCTCCTGCCATCCTTTCTAGCACTCATAAAACAAACTATAATTGGCATTTGCTTGGCTGGGAGTCAGTTTACTTTACCACTACCTTTCCAAGTTGCCTTAGCCTTTGGATGTCTTGACAGTTGGCAAATGGAGACCTCAGTTCTGATATGTCACATAAAATCTGTTGCATGAAAATTTTCCTCTAGGAAAAAGTAAAAGTGAAATCCTATCCTGGCCCACCCTCTTTCCAAAACAATAAACATTTCCTGGCTTCCACAGTTCCCCAATCATTTACAGCAGAACAGTTGCCGTGGAATGGACAGCTGAAGTGGTTGCTTGCCTGGACCATCTGTTCTTGTACTTGGTCTTCAAGATTATTTAAGTGGTTACAGTCCATTGCAAGGAGAGTGGGTTCCATTAGGGAGAGTATCAGGGTACTGTGTCACAGAAATAATTCGGAGACTCTGCAGGGCTATTTTTCCCCCTTGGCAATATTGAATATCAGTGGAAAAAATAAGTTATTTTCCTAAAAACATAGGTAATGCAAAGACAAACTTGTCTCCAGCTTGTGACTTGTGTCACAAATGAGAGTGGTAGAGGAAATCCAATTAAATTTATTCTTACATTTTTATGAGGCATATTTTCTATCGTATAACAGAAACCCCATTCTAAAAAGTCAAGCATTTTAGGCAAAAAGGAAATGAAGTAGTTAGGCTGGAAATATTGAAAGAATAAAGATATTAAGTGAAATAACTCATGCAATGCACACAAACACACGCACGCACGCACACACGCATGCTGAAATATATATATATATATTTGGCACCAGGGATTGAACTCAGGTGTGTTTAACCCCTGAGTCACATCCCCTGCCCTTTTAATATTTTATTTTGAGACAGGGTCTCACCAAGTTTCTAAGGGCCTTTTGAAATTGCTGAGGCTGGCTTTGAACTTGCAATCCTCCTGCTTCAACCTCCTGAGCCTCTGGGGTTACAGACATGCATTACTGTGCCCACTATACTTCTAGGCCTGAGATACTACAAGTAATGATTCTAATGTTGCTTCAACAGAGTAGGACTTCTGGTTTTGCTTAATGTTAGTATAGGACAGATTAAGACTATGCAGGATACACAATCTCTGAACCTGGTGATCTCTAAGCAATATAAACATTCGAGCTCATTGTCCTTATTCAAAGAAAGTCATTTTTATGTTATCTCCTATCGTGAAAATACATGATTCAGATCCATCAAATGCCCAGAACATCAACAGAAACAAGGTCAGTGGGAAACTGTAGAGCAACTATTGGTTACTATTCTTTTTTAACTCCAACTATAAAGCATTCAGAAAAAAAGTCTCTTTTGGCCTCTTCAAGTAGCAAGGCAAATAAAATCTAGGAAGTTCAGAAAAGGAGCCAGGCCCTTCTAAATGAGATATACTCTGGGTAGGAGATTTGCTAACACAGTCTTTATGATTCTGAAGTGTCAAACATATTGTACCTTAAAATTGTATAAAGATGAACTTTCATGCCTGAAAGTCTCTCATCCCAACATTTCCCATTTTGGACAGGTTGACATCCCCCTAAAATAGATTAATGAAAGGTAAATAGCTTTCCTTTTCAGTGTCTGAGAAAATATATACACCTAATTTGTTTCCATGAACATTTATTAATTGAAAATATTTGGTTACATAGGGAAGATGGTTGATGATTAACCAAGAGTAAAGAGTAAGACTGGAAAAGAGGAACCACACTTGGGGAAATGATCTATAGTGTTTCTGACTGCTTTGTATTTTGTGAATTAAAATTTGTGAAATGATAAATATATAGTATATTTTACAAGAATATTTGACACTCTGTGAAGACCTGTAATCAGCTGGGGCTACCTAGGGGTGATAAAGAGAAACCAGCCTCCCACCAGAACGGCCATGGTCAAAGAAAGGGCCACTTCTGCAACAGTGGAAGGGATTAACAGAAGTATTTTTAAAGGCTTTATCATAGTCATGTATATTCTCTCCTACGTTCCTCTGATGTTTTAAGAACACTTCGTCATTTTGTTGCAGGTAACTGCGCGCTATCTGTAAACTGCGTGTGTGAACGTGTGTAAGACCATATGACTGAATTTAGCCAATGAAATATGGGCTAAAGTACCTTGAATGAGGGCTTCCAGAAACTTCTATAAAGGGCTGACTCACTGACAAGTCCTTTCTGCCTTTCCCCTTTTCTGTTCTTTTCAGGAAATATGGAAGCCAATTTGCAGGTACAAGAAATACCGGAACAGGATTCATAAGACCCTGAATTTTTAATCACTGTGTGCTTGCTGTGACCCTCCAGGTGACCTACTTCCAAACTTCTTATGTGACAGACATATAAACTCCCAATGTATTTAAGCTACTCTCTTTCCATTTCTCTGTTTCTATCACTGAAAGCAGTTTCTAAGCAATGGTGACACTGTGGAACTACAGTCACAATGGCTCTGGTATAGCTCATTTATTTTTCTTTTTGGGAGGATTAGCTTTTGTAGTTGCTCTAATTGCAGGTATGTGTCTCTGTCATAAGGGGAAACATCTCTTCACCATCCAGTTTTCCACAGAGAATCGATTTAATAATTTATGGAAGCATAATATGAAAATAATTTTAAGGACATATAGGCAAAATAAAAGAAGAACGCACTGAACACTCTTAGTCTGTCCAATATTGAAAAGCCTTCACTTTATCTAGAAAAACCTTCTCAGTTTCCAAATGTGCTCTCCTTGGGTTTCTTGTATAGCAATTCTCAGCTCAGGAAATTTTTATCCAGGATTTTGAGACTCTCTTCCCTTTTCAAAATGATTTGTCATAGAGATTCTTCAATTCTCTTGAGGTCGTATTTTCACTGTCCCTTTCTATTCCATCTGAATCTTTTGTGGTCAAAATCCACCTAAACATACCATATAACTTGCTCATGATCATGTGAAGTTGCCTTTTACAATCAAGGCAAAATAATTGATTAAAATCCACCCAGTGTGTTTCTGCATTTATCTATAAAGAAGCAAGTGCTGAAATACAGGTTAGGAGAAGACTGATGTGACAGTAGCTCATGAAGAGAAAAAATTCTCCCCGCCCTCTCCAAAAAAACCAGAGAACTAAAAACCCAAATTAGAAATTTTATTCCACAGCGAGTATTTTATATATATACATAAATGATTCAACAGTTAAGTAAAAGCATTGGGGAGCTCATCGTAAGGATAAGAATGACTAACACTTATTGACCTTTAGTAAGGGCTTGGCATATTTTGTATTACTTATGTGCATTACCCATTTAATAATAGACAGTAATTGTGTCACTGTATCCTGTGCTTGTCAATCAATAACTACTGAATAATATGCCATGGTAGATGATGGTTTTTGAAAGGCTGAGTCATCTACTTCTCATGGAAACCTGACTGGGATGGGGAGAGGCCCAAACTCATGGCATGTGAGATCATGTGATGGAAACACATGAGACTAGAACACACAACATCAATCCGAGCCCGATTCTACTTAATCCAATAAGAGCTGATGATCTTCAAGTAACCATAGACTCCATCAACTCCAAATACCTTTGAGATGTGTAAATCTTCCTCGCCATTGTGTTTTGGAAAGTGTTGCTTTGACACTAGCCCAAGTAACCACACTCTTTTTTTTTTCTTTCTAAAAATGTCAATCATAGTTCTCTATAAGTAGTTCCAGGCAAAACACATAACCCAGCCTCTTCAAATATACCATAGAAGATTCCCATCCTTTTTCTGACTTGAAGGTTGGGATTCTGAATATTGGACCAGAAAATTAAAAAAACTCATTTATTGTCTTAATTCATTGGAAAAGTCTCTTTGCAGCTAATGTCCTCACATAGGTCTTGCCCACACCTGTAGACATTGACCAATAATCTGCTTTCACATTCAACGGCATAAGAGATTTACACCTTCTTTCCATTGGAAAACATTCTTTGGAATCCACACATTCATTTTAGGATCAGCTATAGAGACACTTTCTTGTGCCATTTATAGAAGGACAGACCCAAAGCACTGAGTGTTTCATGCCTGAAACAACAATAATAGGAAAGAATCTAATGCACTCATTAACCCCTGTACATGTTCAGTCAGGTGGATTAACATTCCAGTAGTAGATGCTGTTTTGAGAGTCTCAAAATTAATCTATGAATAATAATAAAAACAACAATGTCCTACACTGGGTATGTATAGATTACAAGGTTTGGTTGAGAGGAGGCATCCTAATAGCTCAGTCAAGAATATTTCAGAGTCTGTCTTTATAATTATGCAGAAAAATAAGACATAGGCTGCTCATACATTGTCAGCATACAATCAATGAGACATTGAAATACATAGATCTACTCTCAAACACTGCTGGAGATAAGTTGCTACCTGCCCCAAGGAGGTCACAAAACAGACAAGATGGTGAATAACTAAGTGATAAAGTTAAGTAGCACCCCTTTGGGAAAAAAAAGAAAACCAAAATAAATCCTACAGAGAAACCCAGAATCCTGTTTGTCTTCTAAAATGGCTCTAAGGACAAATTCAAAAAGCAAATTCCAAAAATCTTTTTTGATCAGAGAATCATTTGATAAGTGGGAACATTGAAGTGAACTTAGTTTAAGACCTTGCCTTGCTGTGTCCCTAAAAGGAAGTCACTTTTAAGAATAAGAATATAAGCAGAAATAATTTCAATAATCTACTTTTAATTGTCTTCAGATAATTGGTATAAATCATTTAGAGACATGTCCTGGTTGTTAAGGAAAACTCAGTAGTGGAGACTAAGAAATATCTTTATATATAACAAAGTTTTTGCATGCTGGATAATTCTACATCTGTGTGCATGTGTGCACCGTGCACAGGGATATGTCTGTGTGTGTTGCTGCTAAAATGAGCCCTATCAAATGATAGCCATGACTGACTTCTTTCCTTTGCCTCCAACTTTCCACTAGGAAATATTTCCATGTTAATGAGTCAGAGGAAGAATTTAAAAGCCTTGCAAACTTTGTTGTGGAAAAGCTATCTAGTCCATTAAAATAGAAAAGGTGTTTAAAAGGCTTTGGAATTATATCAGAAGAAATGGAAAGAAAACAATTGTGGGGTTTTTTTTTTTGCTCTTTTATCCTAATTAAGCCCATCATTTTATTCTATGTTCTAAGAAGATGCCATATCAATGTGTTGAAAAATGAACCCAACCAGTGAACTTGGCTAGTGAAGTTCCACACAGAATATTTTTAGAAATCTTTCACTCTTCCACAGTTAAACACTTTGTCTCCTTAAAGCATGCACAAGAGTGAAAGGTATAAAAGATCCACCTATATGTGTATATCTACACACATATATGTGTATATATATAATTAGCTGCATTTTATGGAAAAATTTTTTTCCAGGGCTGCCACCCAGGCTCTTCAGTAAACACCATAAATCAAATACACCATACTGCAGAGAAGAAGGTCTCCTTCAGCGCTGTTGATAAGGCTGGATATGCAGGGGGGATTAACTTCTTCCACTGATTCTTCTTTGAGCCTGGCCCACTCCACGTTCAAACAGAAGCTCTTATGTCCAACAGGAGCAGAGAAGAACATATTATACACTGAGTCTGGGAAAAGATAAGTTTTCAATAGAACTGGTTTTCTAGGACCTCTCTGCATGTGAGTATGGATGCTCATTTGATTAAATATGTTATTTCTGGGAAATGGTTTTCAATTCAGTATACTTTTTTCTTTCCTTTTGTAATTCATTATACTTTTTAATTCACTCATATAGTCTTACATATCGGAGGGAATTTTTACAAATTCATGCATATGTGGCTATTGACAAAGTAAGTTAAGGTTGGTTCTAGCCCAAGGTCTCCCCTCTTTGACCACTCCCTGCTCCCATGACTCCTCTGCTTTACCCCCCTGTTATAGATAGAACAAAGCCTATACATGTATATTAATTTTTTTAATTTTCTAATCCTTTTTGCCAGCCTATGTGTAGTTGGACTTCTCATGGGAGTTGAGGGTTCCCAGCTGCATTGACAACCCCCCTAATCCCTTCCACCAGCTACTTTGAAAACTCCCCTATTTCCTCCCAAACCTTCATTCTCCCCCCAGCTTCATAGGTATGATTCCCCCTGCTAATGTAAGCATTCACCTATGTTGAATTTATTTTTGAGCTTAGTTAACTTTCAATCTATCTTAGATTTTACTCTAGCTTCCACATATAAGAGAAAACATTCAGCCCTTAAGTCTCTGAGTTTGGGGTATTTCACTCAGCATAATTTTTTCCATCTCCATCCTTTTGGCTGCAAATGCCATGATATCATTCTCTCTAATAGCAGAGTAGACTCTATTGTATAAATATATGCCACAGTTTTTTAATCCACTCATCCAGCGAGGGGCATCTGAGTTGGTTCCATGGTTTAGCTACAGTGAATTGAGCTGCAATAAGCATTGATGTAGCTGTGTCTCAGTAGTATAGCGATTCTAGCTCTTTAGGGAAAATACCCAGGAGTGCGATAGCTGGGTCATAAAGTGGTTCCAACCCTAGTTTTTTGTGTACACTCCACACTTTCTTCCAGAGTGGCAGTACAAGCCTGCCATCCCACCAACATAGCCTTCCTTTCCTCCCACAACCCCTCCAGTATCTTTATTGTTCATATTCTTTACTTTTGCCACTCTGACAGAAGTGAGGTGAATCTCAGTGAAGTTTTGATTTGCATTTCTCTGATTGCTAGTGATGTAGAACATTTTCTCATATATTTATGGGCTTTTTGGACTTCCTCCTTTGATAAGTTTCTATTTAGTTCCCTTGCCCATCTATTGATTGGATTATTTGTTGTTTTGGTGTTCAATTTTTTGAGTTTTTGTATATTCTGAATATTAATCCTCTGTTGGAGGTGTAGCAGGCAAAGATTTTCTCCCATTCTGTAGGTTCTCCCTTGACACTCTTGACAAATTCTTTAGTTGTGCAGATATTTTTCAGTTTAATGGCTCCCACTGATTGATTCTTGTGCTAAGGGAGTCTTGTTAAAGAAGGTGGTGCTGACACTGATGTCATGGTGCGTTGATCCTATTTTTTCTTCTAGCAATTGTATAGTTGCTGGTTTTATTTCTAATTCTTTGATCCATATTGATTTGATTCTTATACAGGGTGAGACAAGGATTTAATTTCAGTTGTCTGCATATGGCTGTCCAGTTCATCCAGCAGCATTTGCTGAACAGACTGTCTTTCCTCCACCCTATATGTTACCCCTTTTTCAAGTATCAGATGGTTAAAGATTTGTGGGTTTGTCTCGGTATCTTCTAGTCTGTTCCATTGGTTTTCATTCTATTTTATTTTTAAAGAAAGAGGGACAGTGAGAGAGAGAGACAAAGACAGAAGCAATTTTTTGTTTAGTTTTTCACGTGATCTTCATTGCCTGACACTTTGTTGTGTACATGGTGCTGGGGTTCGAACCCCTGTACTAGTGCATGCCGAGCAAGTGCTATAACCACCGAGCCACTACTCCAGCAGTGGCTATTCTCTGATAGCAATACTATGCTGTTTTTATTTATTTATTTATTTATTTATTTATTTATTTATTTATTTTTACTACAGCCCTAGAGTATAATTTCAGGTCAGGTATTATGACACTTTCTGCTTCCTCTTTCTTGCTTAGTTATGTGTTGGCTATTCAGGGTCTCCTGTTATTCCAAATGAATTTGGGAATTGCTTTTTCTATATCATGAAGAATGTTGTTGGTATCTTGATGGGGATTGCAGTGAATCTATACAGGGCTTTCAGCAGAATGGCCATTTTAATTGTATTGATTCTGCCTAACCAAGAACATGGAATGTTTTTCCTTCTACTCAGGTCTTCTACAATTTCTGTTTTTAATGTTCAATAGTTTTCATTGTAGAGATCCTTTAAATCCTTTGTTAGATTGATGACCAAGTGTTGTACATTTAGAGGTTATTGTGAATTGGACAGATGTCTTGATTTCTTCCTCAGTGGAATTGTCGCTGGAGTACAGGAAAGCTACTGATTTATGAGTGTTCATTGTATAACCAGTCATTTGCTGAATTCATTTTTAAGCTCTAGAAGCTCATACTTTGATGATTCATCAAAATATTTTATCAATATACGATAGTTAGGACTTGAGTCCATTTGATAACTATGTTTCTATTCCTATGATGTGATAAATCTGTTCTCTGTGCTATCATTATTCTTTTTTATTAGTGCATTATAGTTGTACATAGTGATGGCATCTGTTAACACATATTCCTAGATGCATACAATACAGCAATATAATTTGGTCAATATCCCCACCTGCCACACCCCTCTGCCTCCCTCCTCCCATTCCCTGATCCCTTGCCTCTCCTCTGGGTCCTATATTTAAATTGCTGACATTTTAAAGATTAAGATGTCATCTAGTCCATGGAAAAACTGGAGGAACTTTATTTAACTGGCATCAAATTAATAACATTTCAGTATGCAACATTATAGAGATAATTCATATAAGAAAGGCAGGAGCTATTCATTTTATACAGCAAATACTAGTTGTTACATATAAGTGGCTGTATTCTTTGTAATTTATTTGTGTACTCTGATGTTCTTTAGATTTTTTAAGTTAGTTTTTGAAGCACTACCATTCTTAGTGCATGACTTAGAATTAAACCAACCATACCTTTTCATGATAAATAATTATCACTGCTAATGCTTCAGGTTTAATTTGCAAGGAGAAAATTAGAATATTTTGAAATTCTTGTGAAAATCCTTTCCTACAATTGAATATCTAAATCCTATTAAATGACATGATTGAGTGAAACAATGTTTTCTGGAATCTTATTGCCAGACACTGGTCCTCATAACAAAGTATCCAAAGATTTTCACACCATCTTGAATAGACATGTGTATTTATTTGGATTGCTAAACTGTTATTGAAAATCCAAATGTTGTCATATATATCTCAGAAAAAAATGTGCATTGCAACATTTTCCATCTTTTGAAAAACTGAAGTCATATCACTCTTAATGTCTATTCCAATTGTTTGGAGGGAGACATTTCTTTCTCTATTTTTTTCCAAATTAACCTTTTTGCTCTGGAGAAACTTAAACATGTTTAAATTCATCTTAATTAATTGCTTTTGTTCAATCTGTATTCTCCATCATGTTTCCATGACTTTTAAAGGACACAATGGATTCTATGATTCTTGAAGTTCACTGTAGAAGTTAGACTATTCTGTTAATTATTTATATTTCAGGCATTTTTAACTATTCACAGTGAATCTGTCTCTGAAAGGAAATGCAAAGTATGTAGCCTGCCAAATGTTTTTCCCACTCAGTTTTTCATTTCATCTAGTATGTCTTATGTACGGTTTTTTGGAACAAAAGAATGTATTGTTATTCTACTATCTAAGACAAATAGGATAAAATCAATTTGAATAAAAGTCTAATTCAGAGCATGATTGCTGGCAAATGTGGAACTCTGTAACTGGTAATATCCTTTTTCCCTTACACAACACATTTTATTTTCAGTAGGCAGATTAAAAGAAAAATTGGCAGGTCTGAGTGTATTGCAGTGAATAGGAAGGAAGATATTTAGACTTCGGTGTCTGGCATCTTTTTTAAGTCTGTGTGATACCATTCCTATTTAGCCCAATCTTGCAAAAATCCTGCTTCATAAAGAAGAAAAACTTTTTTTAAGCTTACACCTGCAAAATCTAGCCTAATAAGACAACTCTAAGTTTATTTTGTATAACCGTTTTGAGTGGTTTTTCAGATGGAGGATAGAAAAGGAAGTATACTTGTTTTAGATATATTTTTAAAAGCAAATTTAGTCCTTTCCTTTTTGTACCAGAGATTGAACCAAGGGGTGGTTAACCACTGAGCAATACCCCCAGCCCACCCATTTTATTTATTTTTTTATTTTGAGAAAGGGTCATGCAAAGTTGCTTAGGGCCCAGCTAATTTGCTGAGGCTGGCTTTGAACTTGTAATCCTCCTGCCTCAGTCTCCCAAGCTGCAGCACCACACCCAACTAACCTATTATTTTTCAAAAGTTTGCTGTGAAATAAAAATATGGCAACCCTCTGGCTTGCTAAAAAACTATTTCAATTTCACCAATATTACTAATAACTGATGGGCAACTTACTGCCTAGATTGCATTCTCATAGTGAGAGTTTGCATGCATGTTATATTCTATTGTGTTATTTGTATTCCATTATGTTTCTGTATTTCCTGACTTCAAGAAATACAGAGTCTTCTGAAAGCTAGAAATGTACACATCACTAATTAATTTTTTTTAAAAGAAAGAAGGACAGTGAGAGAGAAAGAGACAGAGAGAATCAATTTTTATTGAGTTTTTCACATGGCTTTCCTTTGCTCTGACACTCAGCTGTGCACGTGGGTGCTGGGGTTCGTAACCATGTACTTGTACATGCCAGGCAAGTGCTGCAACCGCTGAGCCACCACTCCACCCCCCACATCACTAACTATATTGCAACATATGTTCAATTATAGAAAGCAAAAGGAGAACTTCTTGAAATAGGAATGATGCATGCTAACACTTCACAGAAGTGTTGGATAAAGCCTCAGAAGAGTGATCAATAAATGAACTCACATAGCATGAACAGAAAATCAGAACACATCAGCAAGCATTTCAAGAGGAAGACCTTGAAATTCCCTGGCATGTTGGTAGAATAGAAGATAACTTTATGTGGTTAAAATCTTGGGGAAAGAGGTTGTAATTAGGCGTGAGGACTTGTGGAGAGTCTTAAAAATATACCAGTGAGTTGTATCTAATCTCTTCTGTTATGGGAATTATCTTTTTCCTGAAATAATTACTTACAATTATGCACTTAATTCAGGAAATCAAATGTCATATATTTGACGTTAACACAGGTCTTTTCCTGCTGTACCGTACTATATTATTTTAAGTTGTTCTATTTAGTTGCAACATCAGCACTAAAATCCAAACCTTCTTATTTATTTTAAAAATGATTTATCTGACAGACATTATAATAACATAAGGTATGATATATGAAGTTGCGTATAGGTTTTGGTGTATGCTTGTGGAGTATTACATAGATAACTAAGACAATTAGCTGTCTTTTCATTCATTCTTTGGGTGATTCAGGTTTTTTTTTAATTTTACAAGTAAAAATTGTACACATTGATGGTGTATAAAATGATCAGATTTATGCACATACACTGTAAAATGGCTAGATCAAAATATTTAACATATGCATTATCACACAAAATATCTACTCTGAGAAATTTTCAACTCTACAACATATTTTTAGTAACTACTGCCATGACAGCATATAATTGATCTCATTCCTCCTGTCCAATTGAAATCTGGTGTCCTCTGATCAAACTCTCACCAATGCAGTCTCTGGAAACCCCTCTTTTACTCTTTGTTTCCATGAGTTTGACTTCTTTAGATTCCACATGTATGATCAAGAGGTATTTGTCTTTCTGTGCCTGAGTTATTCCACTTCATATAATATTTTCCAGGTTTATCCAAGTTGTCACAAATGGCAAGATGCCCTTCTTTTGGAGGTTAAATAGAAATCCATTGTGTATGTTTACTGCGTTTTCTTGATCCATTCATCCACTTAGGTTGGGTACTTATGCTGAATTCACATTTTGGCTATTGTAAAATGCTGACTTAACATAGGAGTTTGCTATTGTTATCTTTACATCAAGCACATTTCTTATAGTTTGGATATATACCCAGTGATGAGATTGCTGGGTTCTAAGATAACTGTATTTTTAAAATTGTGAGGAGTCTCCATTATGTTTCCCAAAATTGCAATTCCAATGGACCTCTCCAACCACAGCCAGTAAGCATTTCCTTTCTTCAACACATGCTATCTTTCATCAATTTGATAACACCATTCTAACAAATGTAGGCCGATACCTCTCTGTGGACATCCTGAAAGAGTTTCTTAAACTTCAGGGTGCAAAATGACCCAATGAAAGACCATCTTCCCAGTCTCAGTTCGACAGATTTGCATTAGTAAATCTGGGGTAAACTCTATAATATAATTTCCATTTCCACAAA
The DNA here is from genome assembly GCA_004027875.1 of Aplodontia rufa. Classification (NCBI taxonomy): domain Eukaryota; kingdom Metazoa; phylum Chordata; class Mammalia; order Rodentia; family Aplodontiidae; genus Aplodontia; species Aplodontia rufa. The sequence continues at coordinate 1,579 of PVKS010005106.1, read as the reverse complement.
CCATGCCAGGCAGTTCTCAATCGATAGGTCACAGCTCAAAGAATTATCTTTATAAAACATCATCGACATAACAGTATAAATCAAATATTTCTATTAATTAAAATAAATCCTATTAAGTATTTTTCTGAGACTGCTGCCTGGTTTTTAAGTTAACGTATGCTTTAAATTTGACAAAATTATAATTTTTTAAAAATGTTTGTAAATGAAGAAATATTCCCTCAACTTTATTATGCTCTCCTGCCTTTCTGTCTTCTGTTTAAGTCCACCCTCTTCTCACTTAGTCTTAACTATCTTCAGGATTTCAGAGTTTGTATGTGCCACCTTCACAGAACTAATCTTGTTAGATGAAGACTAGCTAAACTATTATGATTTAATTTTCTTTCAAAATTAAAGACTGCCAAAGTCAGATTACAGGTCTTCTCAATTTTATTTTCTGAAAAATTAGATTTGTCAAAGCAATAGATCTCTTTAAATCTAAGATTCTGGAAAATGCTAGTTCCTATAGCTATTTTGGCTGGAGTGCTCTGCTGAAATTGATTAGTGAGACAATTCTAAATATTACACTTGCTACATCTTGGAAATGTGCATATATGTCTTGCACATTGATCCTCCAGGAGACCCTTTCTTTCTTTCCTATTATAAGTTTATAATACTGAGAAAATAAAATTATAGAGATATAAGCTTAGAACATTAAGATAGAATCCTAAAAATTTAAACTTATGATGTATGCAAATTTTCTTTCTTACAATATTTCTGGTATTTTTGGCAAAGTTAATAGCTCCCAGTATCTCCAAAGTACAGACAACTTCAATTATGTGACAATGAATTGATCAAAATGGTGACTGACCCTATGAGAACGAGCTGCATTACTTCTCAAGTTTGGAAAAATACACCAACATACGGAGTATTTAAAAATTGGCCTGTTTAACAGCTATGTGGTTTCACTCCAAACACTCTAATAGTCAAATAATCAGACTTGTTAAAACATAAACGTGTTTCTAATTTTCTTCCAGTTCAAAGTAAATTAATGAACAAAAACAAAGTAAATCAATTGGAGCTAAGGCTCATAACATGAAAAATACACAATGAAAATGTAGCAGAGGCTGTATTTTGAACTGTTTATTTCTGCTGTTTGCTTAACTAGTAAGTCATGTGAAAGGTGCAGAGATACATGAACGGGGTTTGCAGAAAGCTTCATTCATTTATTGAGTGTTGGAGAACTTTCACTTATCGAGTCTATCAGTTTTCAGGAAGCATTCTCTCTACATAAGACACTGTTTTTAACACATGAGGATGCAAACATGAGTCGTGCAGAACATGATCCCGTGCAATAGGAGAGCTATGCACTTGGGAACAATCAGGGTCAAAAGGCACCAACTGCCCCGAGGAAGGAAGGGATAATCAGTTCAGGAAATCCTTGGCAAAGGGTGACTACTTAGTGTCATGTGGAAGGCACCCGTTGCTGTGCAACCTTGTGGCAAGGGAAGCCAGAGCACACCCAGCCATACCATGCCAGAAATGGCCCCCAGGTGCACAAGATGCATTCAGAGAAGCGTAGGACAGTCTGTGCTGCTACCGC
>PVKS010005105.1:0-87559 GCA_004027875.1 Aplodontia rufa | reverse complement strand
CTCGGCCATTAGAGAAGACGATATTATGGCTTTTGCAGCCAAATGGATGGAGATGGAAAGAATTATGCTCAGTGAAGTATCCCAATCTCAGAGACTCAAGGGCTGAATGGAATCTCTCATCTGTGGAAGCTAGAATACACGGGGAAGCACTATGTTAGACGGCTAAGCTAACAATAACTTCAAATTGTATGATTCTCAACGCAACAGGGGGATGGCTCCCTAGGTTACTTGGAGGTGTAGGGAGGGGGATGGAGGAGGGTGTAGGAAGAACTCCTAGGAGACTGGAGAGTGGGAATATGGGGGAACCATCTCAGAAGCAGATATCATTCCTCCACGAGATACCCATTTAACGCAGGAGTTCTTCTGGGGGAAATAGCAACAGGGGAAACCCAATCTGGGCATCCATGATTTGGCATTAGCCCTGGATAACTAAGTATATATACATTGGTTATTGATGGTTTGATAATGTTTCCCCCTCAATTGTATCTCTATATACATCTAATAAACAAACAAACAAAACAAAACAAAACAACAAAAACAAACAAGCAGCACACACAGTACTACCTAGGAAGAATTCTTGTTGCAAAAGTTGAACCTGCCTGAATTGAATCAAGTCACAAGAGCTAACTTCTGTTTTGCTTAAGAGGAACTAAGAAGGTAAAGGGACAAGTTAAATGCTACCACAAAAATAATAAAGGTAGGGGTAGGGGGACTGGAGCAGTGGAGCGGTGGCTTGGTGGTTGTAGTGCTTGCCTGGCACGCACGAGGATGCAGGTTCAAACCTCAGCAGCACATAAACAACGAAGTGTAGGAGCAATGAAGGCCATGTGAAAATATAAATAAAAATTGATTCTCACTGTCCCTCTCTCTTTAAAAAAAGAAAAAAAAATGGTAGCGGTAGATCCTCATGAAGGACAACTAATCTGGTTCTGCAATAAGTTAATTTCATAGAGGAGAAAAAAGGGAGGGAGTGAGATGAAAAACTGCTCTGGAGTAAAAGGAAAACAAATACAAGTGACTTACATTAATTTTTTTAAGTGTGATAATGGCACTGTGCATCTCCTTATTTTGTGGCGATACACCCAGAAGCACACAAAGACAGGATCACAGGGTATCTGACAAGCCAGGAACTGGGTCTCTATCACCTAGGAATCATTCTCTCAACAATTTCTTTCTTTCTTTCTTTTTGTTTTTTTGTTTTTGTTTTTGTTTTTTAGAGAGAGGGACAGTGAGAGACAGAGAGAAACAACTTTATTTAGTTTTTCACATGGCCTTAGTTGCTCCAACACTCAGTTGTGCATGTGGTGCTGGGGTTTGAACCCGGGTCCTCGTGCTCACCAGGCAAGCACCGAAACCGCTGAGCCACTGCTCCAGCCCTCTTTCTTTCTTTTTGTACCAGGGATTGAACCCAGAACAGCTTAAATACTGAGCCACATCTCCTGCCCTTTTTATTTTGAGACAGGGCCTTGCTAAGTTGCTGAGGCAACAGGCATGCACCACTGTGCCTGGCCAGAAATTTCTTTCAAGGAATATGAAGTTTTCTTATTGTTAGCACTGAAATGGGAGGATGGGAACTGTTTAACAGATGGGGGAAAAGGTTCAGAGAACGGCTGAACAGGAATTAAGCCAACCACCTGTCCCACCCCTATGCCAGGTGGCCTGCTCACTTTCCAAAGGCAAGGAGGATGCCAGTGGAAGGATTAAACTGACCAGTTCAGCATACTTCTTGCACAGTGCTGCCAGCTTCTCCTCTGGGGTGCTTAGTGTGTTCAGTGTCTGCATCAGCAATGTGATCTCTTTTCCTGTAAAGCAAAAGGAGAAAAGGTATGTACCCTCTTCTCAGGGTAACCCGCCTCTATGAGCACTGAGGCAACCCCTATTATACTGTTTTGCTTATTGAACTGGCCACCTTCCCTGCTAGACTATATGCTTCATGAGGGTTGGGGCCAACTAAACCTGCACATCATTGCAGCATCAGTACTGTCACAGTGCCACCATTAAGCACATGATCATTAACAAATGCTTATTAAATGAAGGACTGAATACTTATGGAATTTCCTTGGTGGGCAGCATAAGTAGAAGGAAAACAACTGTCAGTTCTACCAAATGACAAAAGATGTCCCAGGGCCACTGTTTCAAAGCAGGAAAGGCACTCTGACAGAGGTAGAAGTGGTCTCCCTGAGAAATTAACTCTTATCAACAGATGTAGTAGCCAAATGGTGAATTTAAAAATGAATGTCACTTCTGTATATGTGACAGTAAAAGTGTTAAAAAAAGTTCCTCTTTAAATTAGGACAGGTAAAGGGTGGGAGGAATAGGGACTAGGACATGTCACTTAACCTAGTTTCTTAAAACACATGCATATACCCAGCAGTTGATGAGGTGTCACTGTTTTTTTCCTTACTGCCTGTGCCTGAGTTAGGGAACCTTTCCTCTGCCTCTCCTGAAGGCCTCCTCTGTACACAGCACAGACCAGGCTCCTGAAGCATTAGCCCTGGGAGGCCTGAAGAGATTGTCATGAAGACAGCTAACCAGCAATACAGGGACCCAATTCAACCCCTGGATGGGTTTTATTTGTTTTTTACCACTTTAACTGCCTATTGTTAAACCATTCAGTTGAGTTCATGCAATCAGTTGAGAGCATATAATCAACCAGGTGGCAATCAAATCCTTTTTCGGCCTTATCTAGGTTCTCATGAAGCCCCTAATCTGAAGACTTGTTTTCCACCCTGGTTTAATCCATTTCTCCTACTGTAGTTGTGGATATTAAAATCCAAAAAGGTAAAGGACATGCCCAAGGTCACACAGCAGGTTAGAAGTGGTGGGAGCTGACTCAAGAGTCTATATAGGTAGGGCTCCTCCTCTTCATTTTCTCAGCAAGAGAGCTAGTTGGATTTCAGCTCCCACAAGCCCCAAGGCCAAAAGGCCTTGCACAGAGAATAACCTGCACACCTCTATGTGAGATCCCACATTCCCTGCTTTGATTAAACTATGGAGACCTGCTGCTCTGTGAAGTTTCCTCTAAATCCTAACTGAGCAGGCTAGTCCATGAAATGACAGGACTTCCTCCCCTCACCAGCATTCCAAGTAGTTGCCCTCTCTCACCCAGACCCTTGGCTTTCTTCTTTTCCTGCGGCCTTCGGTGGTCCCGGTCTCCAACCTCATCATTTGTCCGGATCTCTTCTGTGCCTGGCTCTACCTTGGAGGTCTCTTTCTCACCATTGACTACTGGGGTCCCTGGGTCAGCTTCCCCGTTCCTTGCTGCATAGGTTCGGGACTTCTCTGCATCTTCAGGTTCAGCGGGCTCACTCTGTGCTCCATCTTCACCTGGGCTTCCCTGATTATTGTCCACACAATATGTACTCAATATGTCCTCCAATTGGCGGCTCAGCTCCTCTGAGACATCCCGGAGTGCCCCAGACTGAACTGCTTTGGCTTGGGCCCCTTTAGCAAGAAAACAGAGATTGATGCAAGATGGTTATGCTACTGGTTGGCATTTTTTCAGACCCAGTCAAACTCATTAGTTTGGGTTAAATGTTGTCTATCTTTTTTAAGCCTCAGTTTGTTTACTTACAAAATGATTTAACTACTTCTTACTACTACCCAAACATGTTTGTTATGAGCACACAAGAAATCAAATATATAAAGTATCCTGCATGTAGGGGAGGCCTGGCATAGCGCAGGAGCTTAACTTCTAAACCGTCTCCTTCCCTTCAAAAGCCAGGTCTTGCTATTCAAATAGTTCCAGAAATGCCTCCAAGATGAAGGACAATCACCCACTGGTGACTGAGGTGTTTCTACGGGACACTGCTTTGCTGAGGGGGTGTCTCATGTGGCTGCCACCTGGTTTCATCCTGTCAGAGCCTGCTCCCAAGAGTTCCAGGCTCTGCCACCTCCCCAGGGTACGCGGGGCTCGCACAGACGAGGCGCTGTCTCCTCCCATGCCACATTTCCTGCTTCCTGGGTAAACAGTGGCCTCAGCCTCTAACTGCAGGAGCGAGGCTGGCACCACACTCCTCCCCCTGCCCACGGAAACGCCGAGCTGGCACACACCCTCGGTCTTCCCAGGCGCCTGGCTGCTGGAAGGCTGGGCTTCGGTCGCAGGTGCCGCCTGGCTGGGCCGCCCCTGGGCTCCCTCCGGTGCTGCTTCCGGTTGCCCCGGGCTGCTCTTCGGGTTTGCCTGTTTGGCAGCCCCATTCTTTTTGTCTTGGTTCTTCATTGTGATCTGTAACGCTAGGTTAGAGGAGATCCTTTAGACACCGGCACAACTGCTATTTTCCAGACTTCGAAATTCTTCCCAGCCGGGATCAGAAATTCAACAGCAGGCGCACAACGCTTCCTCGAAGGAACCAACGGGCCGGCCTCGGCCGCTGCTCGGCCTCCGGCCAGTCGGGGCACCTGGCGGGCCCTGGCAGGCTGTCGCGGCGCTGCTCCTGAAGAGGGTGAGCAAAGAGGCCTCTCTGCTCCCGGAGCCACTTCCCGGCACGAACACGGCCCCCTCGGAGCAAGCCCAGCGCGGGATTGGCTCTCGGCCCCAGACTGACGTGGCGGGACGCTCGTCCCGACCCCTCCCCCGCCCCCGACCCCACGTGGGCTCGCGCGCGCGCGCGCACCCACCGACACCCCGCGCGCCCTCCAGTCGTGCCCCGCGCATGCGCAAACGCCCGCCCCACCACAGCCCACGCGCGGAATCGGTGTGACCGCTTCAGTGACCGATGTGTCCTGGCCCACACACCCTCTAACCGTCTCGTCCTACCGGTCGCGGCGGTACTCACTTCGCCGCCGACGTCCAACGGCGTCCCCGGTTCTGGCCTCGCACCGGAAACCTTGGGTAACCGCTGCTGACAGGCCCCCTGCTCCCGCCGCAGCCAATCAGCGGCGGCGCTGGCGCGGAGCTTGCTGGGAAAGATGGAGCGGAGGCGGCCTTTGAGGCGGGAGAGCCGTGGAGGCGGGGGAGGGAAAGGACTACCTGGCCCTGCAGGCCCTGGGACTCGCCACAGCTCCCAAGGTGCAAGAGAAAGGGCTTCCGTCCCCGCAGCCAGGTACCCTGCAAGTCCGACAGGAGCCGTTCTGCACGGGTGCGCACGTCAGCCTCATTTCCTTCGCGCAGACCGATGGAAATGAGGTTTGGCGCCCAAACCGTTTTGCCTGGCCTCCATCAATCCTTCCTCCTTAACCAGGAACATCTGACTTACCAAGGACTCTGAACTGGAGAGTTCTGTACTGGGAATCTGGAGATCCGATTTCCAGTTTTAATCACTAATTTGCTTGTGGCCATTCTTTTTCTCTCCCTTACTGCATTGGAGGCTTTATAATAGCAGTTCTTTGAGCACCGGTAGTGTGCCTACCTGGTATCCAGTAGCTCCATTCTCATAATGAGTTGAGATAAGTAGTATTTGTTCTGTATGTGGGGGGCAGGCGGGGGCAGTAACATAAAGAGTAGATAACTTGTCCAAGGCCACATCAGTATGGAGTGGCTAAAGCAGGGATTCGAACCCAGTTGTCTGACACCCATCTTAACTACCCTTTCCCCTCTCTGCCTTTTACTTAGAAGAAGTAACCATCACGGCAGGCTTTGCCTGAAGCAAAGTCCACGTAATTTATCAAAATTACCTCTGTCATCAGCTTGGCTGGCTGTCCCTCAGGAAGGGGTCCTTGCAGGGGCAGTTTGGCCTCAGGCTAATTCATGAGCCTTTTCTTTGTCTCACTATCTACAAAGTGCCAGCTGTATATGGACTAAAGTTTTAAAAAGGCCAAAATTTTCTCCCAAGAAAGATCACAATTCTCTATCCTCACTGCCTAGACACAATGTTATAAAGCCTAACAATCTTGCCTCTGGCTTCTGTTTCCAGCCAATCCTCCCCATCCCCTTTATGCTCCAATTTTTGCTGTTTCCAGGATTTCTCAGGTTTTTGCAGATGTTCTTCCATAATGTCCTTATGGCAAAAGACAAAATATTTTTGAGGCCCAGCTCAAAGAGCATGTCAGAGCTTTCCTAGTGCACTGCAATCTCTCCTAGCTCCCTAAGTCTGTATAGAGGTGATTTTTTTTTTTTTAATGAGAGAAAGACAATGAAAGAGAATCAATTTTATTTAGTTTTTCACGTGGCTTTTGTTGCTCCAACACTTTGTGTATATGGTGCTGGGGTTCGAACCTGTGTCCTCACACCTGCTAGGCAAGCACTCACAATAACTGCTAAGGCACTGCTCCAGCTCCTGTATAGAGTTCTATTACAGCATCAGAAGTGGGGATGAGAACTGTTTCCTTACAAGTCAGTGAACTTTGTAAGAACTGTTGGCTAAATGCTCTAGTCCCAGAGCCTAGTATCAGGTGGCGGGTAGAGGATATTGTAAATTGTGCTAGTTGGGCATTGTTTTAGGATTCAAAAAATACTGTTTTCTCCAAAGGCTCAGAGAGTCTTAGGGTAGTGTTCTGGCAAGTCTGGCAGCACTAGATTCCTTTCTTAAATTTTACTTTTTTCAAGGTGGTGGGGAGCAGGGTGTCTTCACTATGTTGCCCAGGCTCCTCTGGAACTTGAGATAATCCTGCCTTCTAAGTGGCTGGCATTACAGTGGCTGGAAATACAGGCATGCACTACCACACCTGGCTAAGATTTACATTACCCAGGGAGGAGGCAACATAGTTTAATAGTATAATACAGAGGCTCAGAAATTTTTGGAATTAAGATCTCTTGAAACACAAGTCCCTGATTAGTTCCAGAAAAGCACAAATCCCTGCCCACCCCAGTGCTGGAGATGAAACCCAAGGCCTTAGGCGTACTAGGCAAACACTACCAGCCTGGAAATCTGAAGAGGCAACAAGTTAATCAGGCCTTGATGGATTTTTATGGGAAGTGGGTGTTCTAGACAATCTAGTAAAAGCTGGGTGTAGTGGCACGCAGCCGTAATCACAGCTCCTCAGGAGGATTGCAGGTTTGAGGCCAGCCTCAACAACTTTGAGACTTTGTCTCAAGATGAAAAATAAAGCTGGAGATGAGGCTTAGTGGTACTCTATCCCCCCCCCCAAGTTATTCTTTCCCTATTAAGCAATATATATGCACAATATTAGCACCTTCTAGACCAAGGGAGACAACTGGCAGTGACTTGATCGTAGAACTTAACATATCTTTCACAGTGTTGCTGAGCAGGCCCACTACTGCCAGATAATACTTTTCTAAGGTTTATTTCTTGACTTTAAAGTGTTTGGGCACTTGCCTAGCATGGGAGAGTCACTGGGTTAAATTCTCAGCATAGAAAACAAAATCCAAAAATGGTAGCAACTAATTCAAACTTCAACACTTCATTTGCCAAACAAATTCTTCCTTGTGAGTTCAATCAGTTTTTTGGTTGCTTGACTGTAATCTCTGCTTTAGGAATGGACCTAAACTGAAGAATTTGAGAGTTTAACTTCAACAGGCGCATAGAATTATGGAGTGGTGCTGAATTTGGAGTGGTCAAAAAGTTTGCATTTTCTGGATTTTCCCTACACTACAGTGAAAGAACACAGATCAGTGGTTGTTTGGGGTGGGGAAGGAGGGATTCCCAAGGGGCTCTTAGAAACTTCTAGAAGTGATGAATATGGGAGGAGGTCATGAGGGTATCTATCTTAAGATGGTTTAATGGGTACAAATGCCTCAACTTGTCAAATTGTACACTTGAAATACACAAAATTATTGTACATTAAAATTCAATAAAGCCAATTAAAAAAACCCCAAAAATACCTCTGTAGCAGGAGCAGGTTGGTGTCTTGTTATTTTCTTGAGCATATTGCTCAGGCTGGCCTTCTCTCCTGAGCTCAAGCTTTTCTGCTGCCTAAGCCTTGGAGTAGCTAACTACACATGCATGCCACTACACCCGCCTGGTGTAGTTCTCATTTCCAGTGATGAGTTACAAAGGAAAACAAGCTCTGCTTGTTACCTTATTAAACTCCAGTCTAGGGTCACTCCAAACCAAGGAAGACGATTTACAACTTTGCAACAGGTTTTTATTTTTGCTTTATATCTATTACAGTGTTTGAAACCTAAAGAAATACATTTTCTCTTCAAATTTGGATGTGTATATAAATATCATTTGTCTGGACTCAGCACACTCAATGCCATGGTCTCTTGGCCTATGTCTGTTCTGAAATCATGAAGCTTTTTCTGTCTACCCAGGGGCCCTGAGAACATGGAAAATAGCCAGAGTTTACAGTTCTTAGAAAAATAAAAACAAATTAATTTTTTGGAAAGAAAAAACTGAAGGATTTGATTCACCTTCTTAGGGTCCTTAGCTAGAAATCCAAGCTGTACCTTGGTGGGTATCCTGTCTGCTGGGTGGCTGAGACTCCATATCCCCTTGTTTTATAAGGCAATTCCCACAAAAGCTGGATTTAAAAAAGCCAATAACCCATCTTGGGCCTGAGGGTTCACATACTGTGGGCTCTTAAGGACATGCTGAGTCAAGAGGTTCCCAGCCAATCTCAGGATTTGAGCTCTGACTTCCTTCACAGTCAGTTCCCTGGGCATGGTTACAGTTCTTCTCAAACCCAGGGGCTGAAAAGAGAATCTACACAGGAAGGAGGGCAGGACTACTAGTGTGTAGCAGGATTCAGGTATGTGCCAATGTGGGCATCAGAAGTCAGGCTGGCCTAGAAGTAGGTAGGTAGGCCTAAGTCCCTGCAGACAAACCACATAAACCTTTCTCCCAGGCTGTCTGGGCCCTCAAATTTACTGCTGCTGCTTTTCTCACTGCCAGCTTTGGTCCTACTTATAGTCCAGGCCTAAAGCAAAATGCCCTCTTAGAGGAAAATAACAGTTTTCCTTCAGATTTGGTTGGTCTTGACATCAGATTCTTCTATTGCCATGGTGTGCGCGCGCGTGTTTTACTGGGGACGGAACCCAGGGGGTTATACCCACAGCCCTTTTTCAGTCTTTGAAATAGGGTCCTGCTAAGTTGCCCAGGCTGGTCTCAGTGAGATTCTCCTGTCTCAGTGTCCCAAGTAGCTGGGATCACAGGCATGTGCCACTACACCCAGCTCTTGCCATGGTCTTATTCAGGGGCGGGGCCAGGGGACAGACAATGGGATGACTGAATCATTTACAAAGGCGTTGGCCAAAGAGCAGCTAATGCCCACCCATACATGGATTCATTCATACAGGGCCGAATCTCAGCTTATTTAACAAAATAATAAATCCAAAAGGTAAAATACTGGACAAGGCTGATCTAGAATGTGCAATCCTAAATGGCCTGGAGAATTCCACTCTGAACAGTCTCGTCTCTGTCTCACCCTCTCTACCTGCTATGGTGGTACTTATCTGGAAGATGCTGCTGCTGGTCACGAGCATTTCCTTTTGTTCAGTGCACTAAACCTTGCACCCTTCTCCAACCTCCCAGGGAGGCTCTCAATCAACCTGTTCTGTCTACTGGACCCCTAGAGTGCCTAGAACCTGGAGAAGCTGGCTCCCTGCCTTCAAAAGAGAATCCAGAATCTTTATCCACAAGATGAATCAATTGAGGGATCCCAAGACAATAGATACCCTAGTGAGTGAGTCTAGGGAAGAAGAGATAAGGCCTGAACAAAGGGGTCTTCAAAGATGAGCACGTGGGGTGAGGTTACTATTGGTAGACTTCCTGCTTTCCATCAGGTAGACATGAGAAAATGGAAATACAGATCAGTTTTCATTTTGAACTGGTTTGGCTTGAGAGAAGTAGAGTATGTGCCTAACAGTTATCTTTTCCTCTCCCTAAACTAAGTACAATAGCAGCTATAATCTGTGCAGTTTAGCTTCCAAAAACAGGGTTCCTGGGACATGGCTTCCAGGGCAAAGGGTTGAAGAAATAGATCTATGAGTTCCACCACAGGAAAAACCCAAGGGTCTCTGAAAGCTGAAGTCACCCGATCCTTGGAAGTTTCATTTATGCCCAGGTACTCAAGTAACCAGGCAGGCAAGCTGTGGGTGGAGCCCATACTGTTCTACCAGAAGGCTGCAGCCAATATTAAGGTCAGGCAATCTCTGGGGATGGCTGGAAACTGAAGGAAGGCTTCTAAGATCAGACACTCTAGTAACACTAGAAAAGATCTGGGGGGTGGGATGCCTAGAGGGGTTGGCAACAAAGAATAGCTGGCACTGTTCAAAACAGTATATGAACATGTAAACTAAGAAAAAGGCCCTTGTCCTCTTAATCAACCCCTACATAATCCACCCCTAACAGAGATCTTAAAATGGATATATGAACCATGTGCCAACATATGAGGATTCCAAAAACATATCTTGGCTTTTTCAACAGTCTGGGAGGCCCTTCATCCTGGTAATAACCACTCAGAAATCTGCCAGAAAGCTTTGCCTTCACCTAGGCCAAGATCTGGAGTCAGACAGGGGCTGTCCTCTAAGAGTAGTTCTTTACAAGATGGCCAAAAGAGAAGAGATACAAAAGATGCTACTGGTTCTGTAGGATGGAAGAACATCTGTGGACTGAAAGGGGACTTTAAGAAGATTAAAGGGGAAAACAATGCTCTTAGAAGTCACTTTTCTATGAAATCTCTCCTTGAGTTGCGCCCCAGTAGAATTCGACCTTTGAAGTTTTTGGAGAATACTAGAGTTTTATGCAGCAGCCAGATGACCAATGAAGTCTTTTATCTGGTACAGGACCTAGATCTGAAGCCAAAGTAGATTTTGGAGTGACAGTTGGGAAAGCAGGACATTTATGTCTTGAATTAAGAATGTGGTCTCAATGTGAAGGACTGTTGCTTGAGAGGTACAAAGTAGATCCTACTAAATTGCTCTGCTCTTTGGACAAGGCCAATGCAACGGTGAGGACAGGCTTTTTTCTGAACTACAGAACAGTTTTGTTATGGAGGCAGCAGGGAAAGTGCAAAAGGTCCTGCCTGCCCTTTGACTTCCTAGGAGATTGGGGTTTGGTAGCCATCTTTGCTAAGCTGATAGTGGCATCTGACACAAAGGCAGTAGAACATTGATATGATTTTTTTCATTATCAACTGCCAGCCCTAAACTACCTTCCTCAGAAAATGGCCCTGGAGTGGGACCTCAAAGCTAGAAGCTGAGGACAAATTAAATACCCACAGCTGACAATAAGAACCTGAACTTTAAATCTGTAAGCAGAGGGGTATGTATAGTGTTTTACCTGAGCCAAAAGGGGATGAGAAGTGCAGCTCAGAGCAGGACACTTCTAACTAACCACAGTGAGGATGCAGGGGTAGAGTGGACTGTTACCAGTTCCACAATTGATCTACACTTAGCTGACCCCCAACACCTATACCCCCAACCCCAACGGCCAGGGTTTATTACCATGCATAACACACCCAGAGGCTCAGGCAAGCCACTGAGGCACTGCACTAACTTTACTCTGAGAGAAAGAAAAGGCATCTGGAATAAAATTGTCACAAGGAGGGGAAAACCCAAACCAGGAACAAGGATTCCAAATAGGGAAGAAAGCAACAACTCTCACAAAAATACTCAGGCTGCTAAGTTTCTATGATAATAGGAGAGGCAGCCTATGCCTTTGAGACTGATTTTGAAAAGTTAAGACTACTTTCTGGGTTTCCTGATGGTAGACTTTACCAGCTCCTGAGGCCATCTTTGCTCCTCCCTTCAGGTACTGGGACAATCAAACCAGGTTGATCTACTTTATAAAGGTTTTGGAGCTGAGGGTTGGTCCCAGGTGGTGGCCCAGACTCTAAGCAGAGAGGAAAAGGACCAAGCTCATACCTTCTAAGTGGGAGAGCCTCCACATCTCTTTTTGGTCTTCCTCACAGCATCCTACTCACAGAAATTATAGACAGTTCCTAAGACCAATTAATAATGACCTACCTAATTACATAGAATATAAAAAAATACAGAACATTTTGACATTCTCTCCTTTGGAAGTAAAATATACATGATCAAACTATGGAAGAGGAAGAAGAAAGTTAAGGGCAGGGATCCCTGACTATCCCAATACATGACACTGTCACTCCAATCTCCTCTGCAACTTATAGGTCTCCAGAGCAAGGACTTTCTCCTAAGGAGAAAGGAAGGATCACAGCCCCCTGTCTTGAGCTTAGAAGAAAATACAGAAACCTCAGAGATTCACTCAACTCTGAGGGGAATTTTCAAGTAAACAAATGAAGTTCGGTTGCACCATTCAGAAGGTGGGTAGGAAACATGGGGTCAGTAGCTACACGAGAAGCCCTGTCTGAAGGCCTGTGCTCCTTGCCTCTACTCCCACTAGTATACTTGTCCCAGGGGAGTGAGGGGGGGTCTCCCAAATTAAGAGGTCTGGGCAAAGGTTCAGAGGAGAGAGGGGCCTTTATCTCATGGTGGCCTCCCCATCAGCCTCTAGTCCCAGACAATGCTGGCAGCTGGGATTCCTAAATCAGGAACTCATGGCTCTTGGGAAGAGCAACCTTAATACAAGAAAAATGTGCAAAAGAAAAAAAATTAAATAACTCAATCCAAGCATATAAGATTAATATTCTGTCAGAGCAAGAACACTTTGTTTTGGATTTCTCCCCTCCCCTCCCGCCTCCCACCTCTGGAATATTCCATCTGCTCAAGTACCCAAAAGAATTACACAGATAAGGGCAGAGGACTGGGAAAGATGAGGGAAGATAAAAGGAAGTCACCACTAAGATAAAAAGAAAAAAAATTAAAAAAAAAAAAAGGTGCAAAATGATTACCTCAGTCCTCCTTTGTCTACCCCTGGGCTCCTGGGTTAAAGACATGTGTGCAGCCAAAATATAGTGTAAGGAAGAAAAACCCAACACATCCCCTTCTTGTCACAAAACCCAAAAGTGAGCCTCAGATGGTTCTGTCTGTCCAGAGGGTGCTCCCTCCAGGGAAGGGGGCGGAGCAGGTCAAGAGCACAGTCTCCAGGGCAGCAGGTGTGTGGTGGCTGATAGTGGCAGGGCTGGTTTCCCGCCCACCAGAGGGCTGCTCTTCCGCTGGTTGGTGGTGCTTCCCATCCCCTCCCCTCCCCGGAGGCAGACATTATAGCTGGAAGCCCTCCATGGGGGCCTCAGGCTGTTGGAAGATGAACTGCTGTTGCGTTTCATCCACTTGGGGAGCCAGGCTGCTGTCATCGTCTTCTACACCAAAGTAGTGCTCAATGAGGTCGAAGGCCTTCTGGTAGATCTCCTGGTTCTCATGGCTCTGAAGAAACTCAATTTTATCCAAGCCTATGGTAGCAAGAAGGAAAGAGGGAGAATGAAGTATAAGCACTTTTCTTTGAGTCCAGGAACACTTGTGTACTGACTTTTCCTTCCTGAGGTATGTTAATGTTGACAAACACAAAAAGATCTGATTGCTCTTTAACCTAAATGAGAAGAGTCAAGATCTTTCCCCTAGACTTAAGAATCCCATAGGAAAGAGACCAAAATGTCAGTTAAAAAGCAGAGATTCAGCCAGGCACAGTGGTACATGCCTGTAATCCCAACAGCTTGGGAGGCTGAGGCAGAAGGATTGCAAATTCAAGGCCAGTCTCAGAAATTTTGCAAGACCCTGTCTCAAAATGAAAAATAAAGACTGGGAATGCAGCTCTGTGGTTAAGCGCCCATGGGTTCAATCCCCAGTACCTAAATAAAGAAATAAAAATAAAAGTAAATAAAAAAAAAAAAAAAAAAAAAAAAAAAAAAAAAAAAAAAAAAAAAAAAAAAAGAAATAAAGGGACTGGAGTGGTAGCTCAGCGGTTATGGTGCTTGCCTGGCATGTGCAAGTACATGGTTTCAAACCCCAGCACCACATATGCGATGAAGTGTTGGAGCAACAAGAGTCACATGAAAGACTAAATAAAACTGATTCTCTCTCATTGTCTCTCTCTCTTAAAAATAAATAAAAATTAATTAAAAAATTAATCAGAGATTCTTTCTAGTTCTGATTCTGCTTTTACCTATATCGGACAAATCATTATTCACCTCTCAGAGACAGATGAGTCAATCGGACACTGTTATGGCAACTTGCTAGAAATTCTGTTGGAAACACAAGCCTTCTAGCTCCTAGTAATACTGTCAGCTTTAGATCTTTACCTTTGCATCTGTACCATATCTACTAATCAGGTGGAGCCTACCAGAAAGAGAACTGACTGATCTACCGTTTCTCAAGAGTGAGAAGGAAATGGTGGGATAAAACCCTGAACCATGATTCAAATTCTAGGTCTGTCCCATGTCTTAGTCCATGCCTGTTTCTTTTTTGTGAATATATGAAACCTTGTGGATGGCAGAACTTGTCTAGAGCAAGAGTTCTTCACTGGCTTTGAAATTTTGGAGACAAACAATCTCATGTAAGCTACTGATGCTGGCCAACACACACATACATACCCTAACATACACATTTGTATACAGTTTTGGAGACTTTCGGTCCCCAGGTTCTGACCTAGAATACCTCAACTTAAGGCAGAGGTGAGGTCAGGGAGAGGGAACATACCATAGGCTTCCTCAATGAGGCCACAGTAGGGATTAACCCCTGAGCCACTGCGCTTGCCCTCTTGCTCTCCAAGCCGCAGAATGTTCTCTAGTCCATTGAGGGCCACTTGCACAATCTTTGAATCCATTACAGTCAGCAAGTCACACAGGGGTTTGATGCAGCCCAGTGACACCAGGTACCTAGAGACCAGAGATGAGATAAATTTCATTTCATTATTATTTGATTTTTCAAATAGAGAGAGAGAGAGAGAATAAATTTTATTTTATTTTTTTCATTTGGATTTTATGTCTCTGACACTTAGGTGTGTAAGTGGTGCTGGGGTGCAAACCTGGGTTCTCAGCCTGCCAGGCCAGTGCACCACCCCCAATTTTAATTTTTTTCGTTTCTTTTTTTTTCCCCCAGGGCTGAGGATCGAACTCGGGACCTTGCGAACGCTAGGCAAGCGCTCTGCCACAGAGCTAAATCCCCAACCCCTTAATTTTTTTTTCTTAAAAGGGAGAGGGACAGTGAGAGAAAAAGAATCAATTTTATTTAGTTTTTTTATGTGGCTTTCGTTGCTCCAGCACTTCATTGTGTACGTGGTGCTGGGGTTTAAATCCATGTCCTTGCGCATGCCCGGCAACCACCCTAACTGCTTAGCCACCACTCCAGCCCCTCCACCCCCAAATTTTAAATTAATGCCCAGCAAGTAAAGTGCTGGGCAGGTGTTTTGGCTTGAGTCTCCCTCATACATACCAATATTCTCAGCGATCCACTCTTACTGAGTCACCCATCCTTTACCTGAATCTCTCTACCCTGCCATTGCTGCTGGTCTAGTTCGTTTCGCATGTGGACACTACCATACACTCCTCCTTGCCCCGAGTGTTGCTTTGGCTGAACCATTACCACCAAACACACCATTTTCCTGTTTAAAAATTTTCACAGGTTCTCCAATTCCCAAAGTCCAAGCTATAGGATAATACAGACTTTTCCAACATTTGGTGCTGACTTCTTCCCAGCTCTGCCTACATTATTCCCTTCCAAGGATACTACATTCTAGTTAAACTTGTACAGGTATTCCAATTCCAATTTCTGATTCTTGTACCTTTACTTTATACTTTTCCCCGTCTAAAAAGTCACAACCCTTTATTTATTCTTCAATGCTTATCAGTGGTCATCCCTTTTCTTCTCTAAGGCTTTATATAGACTGACTATACTCCCCTTAGTAGGCTACAAACAGGGCAAGCCACTAATCCAATCTGTAGCACTCCTGAGACTGTTGAGATCATGCAAACTAAAGTAAAAAGAGCACACACACACAGAAAAGCTTCTACTGGCTTTTCTCAAGTTTCTTTCTCAAGCAGGGCTGGGGTTGCAGCTTACTTGCCTAACAAGGCCACAAGTTATATTAAAAAAAAAAAAGTGCTGAGGTGGGAGGGTGTAGCTCAGTGATAGAGTACTTTAGCATGCATGAGGCCATGGGGGTTTGATTTTCAGCACAGAAAAAAAAATAAAAATAAAAATAAAAATAGCTATTTAGATTGATCCACAGCATGGTTCCCTTTCAAGTATGAGAATAAAGAAAAATTACACAGGTTTCAGGTAGAACAGAGAGATGGCTGTCTGCCATAGGCTTCTATTCTCTAAGAGGGAAAAGAGGTACCACATATCATGGTCTATAGGAATATAGTCCAGATTCCATTATCACTGTAGCAGTTTACCATTTAAACCTTTTTTTAGAAAGAGGGAGAGAGGGAAAAAGAGAGAATCAATTTTACTTAGTTTTTCATGTGGCTTTCGTTGCTCCAAGACTTGGCTGTGTATGTGGTGCTGGGATTTGAACTTAGGTCCTTGGACATGTCAGGCAAGTGCACACTATAACCGCTGAGCCACTGCTCCAGCCCCTGGTTTTTGTTTTTCTGACATTTAGTTGTGCATGTGGTGCTGGGGTTTGAACCTGGGTCCTTGCGCATGCCAGGCAAACACTCCAACTGTTGAGCCGCTACTCCAGCTTCTTACCATTTAAACCTTATTGCAGCTGGAACTACGGACAAAACAATCCTAGTAAAATCAGCAAAAAGGGGTGCTCACTTCAGCAGCACACATACTTAAATTGGGACGATACAGAGAAGATTAGCATGGCCCCTGCACAAGGATGACATGCAAATTCGTGAAGTGTTCCATATTTTTGGGCTTAGGAAAATCACCTAGGAGACTGGAGGATGCGAATATAGGGGAATCATCTCAGAAGGTGATCTCTGACCTCCACAAGACATCCATTTAACTCAGGGATTCTTCTGGGGGAAACAGCAACATGAGGAAACCAAGCTGGGCATCCATGACATGGCATTAGCCCTAGATAACCAAGTATATATACATTTGTTCTTGAATGTTTGATAATGTTTTCCCCTCAATTGTAACTCTATTATCATCTAATAAAAAAAATTACTTTAACAAATATATGAAGATGCAAGGGGCATTAGGAACTCTGGTTAATGGAGTGACAGGTTTAAAGGAAATTCATGCTCTATGTATTATTTGAAATTCTAAACTTCTCTGAAGTTCAAATAACCTTAAAATTAAAATAAAATAAATTTCATCATTTTAAGATTTCTCAAGAACTTCTGCTCAGACCTCATTTTGGGTCACATTCCTTTTCTTCTTCCCCTAAAATTAGAATCTGAGTAGCTCTGGAAAGCATCCCTCCATTCACATTAAGGTTACATTATATACTCCTTCTTCTGGAAAATGAAGAATCTTTAAATAACAGCAATTCAACCGTTCAAGACAATAGTTTTTATAACAAGACTCAACACATTGAAGTGAATTATAAAACATTACATGGGCTATAACAGAATTTCAAATATGTAGGATTTTGTTTAATAAAATAATTTCCTGGGGGGAGGATCTCTAAAATAATGGCAGCTACTAAATTCTTACAGTCAGAGAAATCATAATGAAATAATACCACTTATGTTATGGCTCTAAAATTTCCATTTCAAAACAATACTATGCAGGAAAAACAAGAAGCTAGAAATCCCTACAGATTACAAATCAGGAAATGTTTCAAGACTTACCCTTTATAAAACAGCATTTTGGCACTTTGTCTCTAGTGTATGAGAAACTCTGACCCAGGAAGAAATAGATTTTCCTCTCTTAGACACCAGAGTCAAAGCAGGAAAATTCCCCTAAGAATCACAGAACAATGTGCAGAATAGAAGGGATATGTTTTCAGATGCTGTGGTTGGATCTTAATAAACTGTTGATCAAGGAAAAAAAAAAAAAAAGGATAGCACACATTGTTACTTAAAAAAGGAATATGATACCTGATCTGCTCAGGGGTTCCTCCTGATGTGGCATTGGTGATGGCCCAGGCTGCTTCTTTCCTTGTGCGGAACTCTGCTTTCTGAAGGATTTCAATCAACACAGGGAAGATATTTGCATCTATGACAGCCTTGAGAGAGGATTGAGAAGGGGACGGAGGGAGATAGTCAGTTCAAGAATAGAAAGCAAACGCAGCCCAAAACTCAGCTAAGAGGGCTGGAGCGGTGGCTCGGTTGTTACGGTGCTTGCCTGGCATGCGCAAGTACACGGGTTCAAACCTCAGCAACCCAAGTACACAACTAAGTGTCAGAGCAACGAAAGCCATGTGAAAAACTCAATAAAAATTGATTCTGTCTCTCTCTCTCTCACACTGTTCTTCTCTCTTAAAAAAAAAAAAAAAAAAAAAGATTCTGTCTCATTGTCCTTTTCTCTTAAAAAAAAAAAAAAATCAGCTAAGAATTAGGCATTGTCCCCTGCTGGATATTCTCCTTTCTTTTTCTTGTATATAGGTGATAAGCTAGCCTCTAGTACACAGGATCTTTGACCAACAGCACACACTGACCCCAGTTTCTAGGTTTATTTTTTTATGGGGGAGGGCTGCTGGGATCCAACACAGGATCTTGTGCATGCTAGGCAGGAAGACTACTACTGAGCACATCCCAAGGACCTTGACCCCAATTTCTAAAGAGAAGCAAACTCTTTTTCTGGAAGCAAATAACCCATAATCTCCCATGTTCTGATGCCTCCCTACACCCCTCAATTTTTGTTTTACCTGTATTTGAGCCCTGTTGCCAGCAGTGATATTTGAAATGGTCCAGCAAGCTTCCTTCCGGATTGACTCCTTGGAGCTACTGAGCAAGTGGAGGAGGCAAGGGAGGGCTGAACAGTTAAGAATGACCTAGAACACCATAAGAACAGGTAACAAAAGAAAAATTAGGTATTTGGACTTAATAAAAATTAATAAGACTTGTGCAAAGACATCATAAACAAGCTGGGCACAGTGGGATATAATCCCTAGTTATGTGGGAAGCTGAGATGGGAGGATTGCAAATTCAAAGCCACTTTGGACAACTCAGAGAGACCGTGCCTCAAAATAAAAAATGAAAAGGGCTGAGAAATGAATGGTAGAATGTCCCTACGTTCAATCCTCAGTATCAAACAAAACAAAACAAAACAAAACAAAAAAAAAACACCCAAACAAAATATAAACATGGTAAAAAGCAAACCAGTGAGAAAATATTTGTAAAACATGTATCTGATAAAGGATTAATATGCAGAATATTTAAAGAGCTCCTACAACTAAACAACAAAATCACCTCCTAAACAATCCAATTAAAAAATGAGGGGCTGGAGTGGTTCCTCAGTGGTAAAGAGCTCGCCTGGCATATGCAAGGACCCAGGTTCAAACCCTAGCACCATATATACATCTGTGCGTCAGAAAAAAACTAGAGGAAAAAATAGATGAATTTGATTCTTTCTTTCTCTCACTCTCCCTTCTCTTTTCTTTGTAAAAAAATGTAGTGGTAGGTGCCACGACAAGCCTATAATCCCAGAAGCTTGGGAGGCTAAGGCAGGAGGATTGGAAGAACAAACAAAGCCAGCCTCAGCAACTTAACATGTTCCTGTCTCTAAACAAAAAACAAAAAGCAAAACAACAACAACAAAAATGGGCTGGAGATGTTGCTCAGTGGTTAAGCGCCCCTAAATTCAATCCCTGGCACCTGCCCCCAAAATGAAGTGGTGGCACATGCTTGTAATCCTTGCAATTTAGGAGGCTGAGGAAGGAAGACTGGAAGTCTGAGGTCAACCTCAGCAACTTAGCAAGACACTGTCCCAGAATATAAAATGACACACACCTGTAATCCCAGAGGCTTGGGAGGCTAAGGCAGGAGAATTACAAGTACAAAGCCAGTCTCAGCAATTTAGCAAGGCCCTGTCTCAAAATTAAAAATAAAAGGCTGGGGATGTGGCTTGGTGGTTAAGTGCCCCTGGGTTCAATCCCTGGTACCAAAAAATTGAAATAGGTCTGATAACGTAGATCAGTGGTAATGCATCCCTGGGTTCAATCCCCAGTACTAAAATACCCCAGCATCACATAGACAACTAAGTGTCAGAGCAATGAAAACCAGATGAAAAACTAAATAAAATTGAGACTTTCTCTGTGTCCCTTTCTTAAAAATAAATAAATAAATAAATAAATAAAAACAAAGAGCTTGAATACACATTTCTCTAAGAAAGGTATATAGATGGTCACTAAGCACACAAAAAGATGCTCAGTATTACTAATCAGGGATATGCAATGAGATACTGCTTTACACCCATTAGGACAGGTGTTATAAAACCAAACAAAAACCCCAAAAAGTGTTGACAGGATGTAGAGAACTTGAGACCTGGTGCACTGGAATTTTGAACATAAAATGATACAGCAACTGTGGAAAACAGTATGTTGGTTCCTCAAAAAAAAAAAAAAAAAAAAATTAAGCATAGATGGGTTTGATGCTGAATGGCCGTAATTCTAGCTGTTTGTAAGCTGAAGCAGGAGGAGGATCACAAGGTCAAGGCCAGACTGGGCAATTTAGTGAAATTCTGTCTCAAAAAAGGGCTGGGATGTAACTCAAAGACAAAGTGCTCCTGGGTACTGCAAAATAAATTAAACGTAAAATTATCTAATAATTCCATTTCTGGCTATATACCAAAAGTAGCAAAAACATGGATTGAAACAAGTATTTGTACAACAATGTTTATTAAAAACACTACTGTAGTGATATCAAATGCCTGGGCTCAAGTGATCCTCCCACCTCAGCTTCCCTAGTAGCAGGAACTACAGGTGCATGCCACCATACCTGGCATGGAGGGACTTATATTAAAAATGAGATAATTTAAGGGTTCCTGAAAGTTGAGAGTTTAAAAGTGGAATTTCATAGCTTTCCACATCTCAAAAGGATCATAGCTCAGACTTAACAACCACTTTATAACGTCCCATTCATTACAGTTATTCTATTTAGTTTTCTTTCACAGCACTAATTGGATGATGATGATCTGCTTCTGATTTGTAGAAGAAAAGAAGAAACTGACTGAACAAGATCATATAGAGTTGGCAGAACTGGAATTTTTTTTGCTCAAGCCTATGCTTTGTCTGCTATACCATCTCAGTTCCCATGAGGTAGGTAAGTTCTCCACAATACTCTCCCATAGGTGGTCTGAGCAGGCCAAGGATGTAGTTCAGTGGTATAGTGCCTGCCTTGCACATGAGAGGCCTCAGGTTCAGTTCCCAGTATCATGCCCCCTCCACACATGAAAACAAAACACACACACACCCACCCACACACACACACAAAACCCCCCAAACAATTATTGGTCTGAGTTAAGGTTCCGCACACTCTTCTTCCTTACCTGGGTCTGGATGTCATCCCCAGTGACAATGTTACCCACAGCTCTCAGGGCAGGAGAAGCCACTTTGTTATCATTGTGCCTGCAAAGGAAGATCTGATCAGTGAAGGGTCAGCATACGATATTCAGCACTGCTGACTGCCAGGGCTGGCAGTGTCTTCATGCCTCCAGACCTCTGAGTAGGACAGCAAACTGCTAGCTGCAGCTCTTTGGCATAAGCTTGGAGAACCACAGGGAACCTTTACCCTGAGACCACTCACATCAGAAGCTCTACCAATCTCCGGCAGACTCCAGAATCTATGACCGCCTGGATCTTCTCATTGGGACCATCAGACAGGTAAGAAAGGGCCCAGCAAGCATCTGCCAGTAAGTCTGAGTCGCTGCTGAAGAGTAGACGAGATAATACAGGCAAACAAGGAGACACCTGTTGGAAGCAGAGTGAGAAGGACTCACAGGGGACAGTGTTACATCAGCTCTATTACTAACCCTAACATAGCTAACCTCCACCCCAAAAAAGAATTCTAGATCCTGGGGATCTCTACTATATTAAACCTCAGGCCTACCCTTTTCACTTTACCATCCAGGCATGCAAGATCACCTACTTCACTGACAATTGCCTCTGTGATTTGAGACTCTAAGTGTAATCTAAAGACTTTAAAACTCCATATAAGGGCACCTGCTATCACTAAGGGACTGGGTAAGCAGCTCTCACCTTTGCGAACTCTGGGGGTGGGTTCTTCCCTCGGCACAGGTTTGACAGGGCCCAGACTGCATTCCGTGTCATTGTCAGTCGTGTGGACTTGGTAAGGAGTCTGAAGGAAACAGCAAAACCAGATCCTGAGCACTGATGCCCTGGCATAGGTGCTCAAACCCCAAGGGAAAGGGAGAATCCAGTCAGACCCCTAAGACTCTAACAGTCAGTGTGACCTAAATTAATAGAATGATTTGGGCTGATTTTTGCAGAGGATTAGGTCTAGCTGTGGCTAGTTAATACCGAAAATAACAGGGACCAAAAGGAAGGCAGACCTTGAGTAAGCTTGCAAAGTTTTAAGGTAGGGCATATTGTGCTCGCTAAATTTGTGCACAAGTCCTGGACAAAGGGTAATGTTCTCTTTGGAAATAAAAGCTGAAGGTAGAGTCGGAGGATGTTAGCCATGCAGAACAGAATGATTTCCTGTCAAGGATACAAGAAATAACTGACAGTGGTAGTCTATGAGATTGAGAAGGAACAGTTCATTCACGTCTTTTGGTTTAGATGTAGTTTACTCTAAGGGTATGGGGATGGGGGAGAGGGGCTAAGATGACTTTTTTTTCCTTAAAGATTTCTTTATTTATCCTTTTTGGTATGGAGGACTGAACCTGGGGACACTTAACCACACAGCCACAATCCCCCTTTTTATTTTGAGACAGTATTTTGCTAAGTTTTGGGGGGCCTTGCTAAATTGCCAAGGCTGGCTTTAAACTTGTGATCCTCCTACCTCAGCCTCCTAAGCCACTGGGATTACAGGCATGAAACATGGTGCCCAGCTACCTGACTCTTCAAACGGCATTTGATTTATGATTTACAACAAAGCTGTCCATTATACCTATGCATACCCCTACAGAAAATCAATGCATTCTATAGAGAAAGTTGGATTTCCCTTCTCCTTGGCTAAATGAGGCAGATAAGATAAACATAAGGTATTATATACATAATTATTTTCTGTCATATCATGAGATAAGAAACAAGGCTTCCTTGACAACCATCTTACGCTCAAAATTTATCTTTTACTTTGGAGGTCAGAATATACTTCTAAGACAAAAAAAAAAAAAAAAAAAAAAAAAAAAAGAATATACTTCTAAGGTTTTTGTATTTACCTATCATCTTAAGGGATTAAGAAAACTTTCCCCAAATGACCTGGCACGTGGCTTCCCTATAGATGCCCCAGGTGCAAAAGATTATAATTACTCACGTTAACAAAGGATTAAGGATGGAACAGTTCAAGACGTAATCTCGACAAACGGAACTGTCTCCAGCTATGTTTCCCAGAGCCCAGACTGCCTGAAAATGGGATGATAGAACTGTCAACAACAGAGCCTGGTACCTTCTGTGACTACCTTGTAGTTAGTACTATTGAATACCCACTATGCTGAGAACAACGTTAAGGCCTAAACAAGCTCGGGAAACCTCCCTGCTGAAATTCTTATTGAGTACTTCCTTTACAAGGAAATTTCTCGTGGGAGGTTGGTTTAGTTTGGGAAGTCAGGCTGCCACATGTATCATAGCCAGAAAAGCCAAATTGAGACCTTGCCACCCTGGACCAACTCTATAGATAGCAACGGAGGAAAGATTCCACTACCACTCTCCATTTGCATTTAACTAGCAAGAATTCAGTGGGAAAAATGGAAGTTTTATCTCTATCTTTACAATCTGTGGGTACTGAGATTACTATGGCATCTCTTGCAACATAACATCTGACACAAAATGTATGGAATTCTTCCCACACTAATGACTAATTCTCTAACACTGTGTGTCCAATAATTTAATTTTGACACCAACTCTCTAAGTGAGCACAAATCCCCACTTCAGTCACCAGTTAAAATTCTCAGGGGTCACCTGTACTTCTAATTAGTTATCAAATTGGGGAGTCCTACAATTCTTTCTCAACTTTGGTAATTCACAAGAATGACTTAAGAGTTCAAGAACACACTACATTAAACCGGGTTATTATAAAGGATAAGCCTCAGGAACAGCAAAATAGAAGTGTTGCACAGGGCAAGGTACAAAGGAGAGGGTGGTGGCATATCGCCTCTGTGCCCTCTGCCAGCTTTTTCTATCAATGGATGTGCTCATCAACCCTTAAGTCTTCATTGTTCAAGAGGTTTTATAAACTCATCTCCAGATCCCTCACTTTAGTTCCTGGGGATGATGTGTGGGAGGCAGGGCTAAGTTTAGTCTTTCAATTGACCAAACCTATCTGAAGACTACCAAAAGGGTCTCCTCTGAGTCACATCATTGTATAGACTCTGGTGTGTTCCAAAGAAGTTCTATAAATAACAAAAGATACTCTTATCACTAAGAAAATTCCCACACATTTAAGAGCACTATGTCAAGAACTGAGACAAAGATCCATTTTTTTTATTATACTGTTGACACCATCAATAATTAAGCCAAATCTGAACATTACCTGCTCCTGTACATCCTCAAAGTCTGAGTTAAGCAGCTCTATAAAAATGGGGACAGCCCCTGCTTCAATGACAATTTTGGTCTGCTGAGAGGTTCCAGAGGCAATGTTTGTAAGAGCCCAGGCAGCTTCAAACTGAAAGTGAAATTAAGTCATGACTGAGAGGTCATTCCAGACTGAGCAACCATGTCTACCAGCTGGCTCAAAACAGTCAGTCTCTTGCCCATAAATAAAACCAAACCAAACACAAGCCTTTCCCCTCCCTGACTTAATTTTTTTTAATTTTTGTTTTCTAAAGAGAGTCAGAGAGAAGAGAGCAAGAGAATATTAATTTTTATTTTTTCACCTGGCATGATCACACCATCAGAGCACCATAGCACCCATGGGTCACTTTTTTTTTTTTTTTTAAACTAGGGATTGAACTCAGGGGCATTTTAGCACTAAGCTACATCTCCTTTTATTTTTTTGCTTTTGAGACAGGGTCTCACTAAATTGCTCAGGGTTTCCCAAAGTTGCTGCGGCTGGCCTTGATGTTGTGATCTTCAAGCCTCAGCCTTCCAAGTCACTGGGAGTACAGACTGTACTACTGTGAAAAATCAGCAAAAGTTTTTTTTTTTGGTAGTCAGCATTATATGATTCATCATATACAATATGATATTGTGAAGTATATACAGACTGTGAAATGGTTAAACCTAGCTAAGTGAGGCTACTGTGTTTATAGACCCAGGAAAGTGCTTTTTATTTGTTATTTTAAGACAGGGTCTCATTAAGTTCCCAGGCTGGCCTCAAACTTTTGATACTCCTGTCTCAGCCTCCCAAATAGCTGGGATTATAAGCATGCACCACAATGCCTGGCTCATTTAGATTGCTTTAAGAAATAGATCCTGAATCTTTTCTTTAGACCTCTGAGGCAACTGATAATCCCCTTAAATGTTTTATTATATCACCACTGTCTATTTCCTTAGAGGTGCATCTGCAGAAATATCTCACTGCAATTTATTGGATAAGGGTTTTCATCTGGTTATGTGACACCCCCCACCTAGGCTTTACCTGTAATGTACAATTCTCATTCCTCTTCAGAAACTCCACAAACCGATCAACTACTCCTGGAGTGTTGATAACTTCATCTATTGGAGGACTAGGCTCTGGAAGAGTAAGAGTGCGGAAAGGATGAAAAGTAAGGAGAGGCTATGGCTGATCCATTTACCGAGGTGAGTTCAGTCCTTTCTAGATATTTCTGACTACCTTTATAAACATTTCCAAATTCTCCTCTGGTAAGATGATTTTAAAAATACATGCTCATCTCTGAATTGTATAATATAGTTGGCTTGTTAAAGTATAAAGTCAGTCCTAATTCAGACATGCTCAACTTTGTAATCTTGGGAGGACTGTTTAATATACTGGGGAAGAGGTATTTTCCCTATCTTACACATACATATATACATACATATATACATATATACATACATACATATACATATATATATATATATATATATATTTTTTTTTTTTTTTTTTTTTAAGACAGAGTTAAGTTGCCCAGGCTAGACTTGAATTTGCGAACCTCCTGCCTCAGCCTGGTAAGTAACTAGGATTGTAGGCATGCACCACTGCGTTCTTAGCTCACACAACAAATTTTTTTTTAGAGCAACTATCTATCACTCAGTCCTAGTTACCAAGAATATATAGTGAACATAACCCAAAGTCCCTGCCTTCATAGAGCTTACATCCTAATGGGGAAGACACACTCTTGTCTGAAGGTAAGAAGTACACTTGGCCCTCTGCATCTGCATATTCAACCTGCCTGTCAAAAATATTCATAAAAGAAAAAAAAATGTCTATACAGACTCCCCCCTTGTGATTATATTCTAAACAACAAATATTTTCATAGCATTTACACTGTATCAGTATTTTTAAGTAATCTAGGGATGAACCTAGAGTATACATGAAGATATATATAGGTTCTTTTTTGGGGGGGGGTACCAAGGATTCAACCCAGGGACGAGTAATCATCAAGTCACATTTCCAACCTGTTTTTATATTTAATTCGAAACAGGGTCTCGCTAAGTTGCTTAGGGCCTTGCTAAGTTTCTGAGGTTGGTCTTGAACTTGTGATCCTTCTACCTCAGTCTCTTGAGTTATTGAGATTACAGGAGTGCACAACCGTGCCCAGCATGTATAGGGCATATACAAATATCATGCTATTTTATGTAAGGGAGGGAACTGATCCTCTGTGCCTACTGAGGAATGCTTATCTAATAGAGAGGGGGAAAAATGATGGGAATATAGAACTAGGTAAGCAGATAAAAATTACTGAGTACCCAGTGCCAAAATGGATATGTCCCTCGCTTATTCAAGGAATACCAAAGCCAAAAACGCTAGAACAGAATGACCAAACGGGCGAATAGTTGATGTTAGTGAAAAGAAAAAAGAAGCTAAATCATATAGGGCCCCTCCTAAAATGACTAAACTTCATACCTTTGGAGAGTAGTTTCCGGAATTTCTGTGTGGTTGCTAATTGCAAGTCAGAATCATCAGAAAATAGCATCTCCACCATCTCTCTTGTGATTACACTCTCCTAGAATATAAAACAGGTTTAGGACTTTTGCAAATGAACATATGTGAGCACACAATCTCGCATGGCATCCCTCTTTATAAAACTTTAGGGAGGCTGGAGTGGTGGCTCAGCGGTTTCGGCACTTGCCTGGCAAGCACGAGGACCCGGGTTCAAACCCCAGCACCATGTATACAATTAAGTGTTGGAGCAACGAAGGCCATGTGAAAAATTAAATAAAGTTGTTTCTCTAAAAAAAAAAAAAAAAAACACTGTAGGGTTAAGAGTATGGCATGGTAGACCAGGAGAAGGGGTTTGTTTATTTAACTCATGGCTACTTCAAGTTTGGACATCTGGAAATAAGTCCTCATCTCTGAAGCAAAAGATGGTTTCCCTTATGTTTCCTCAGTTGTTTCCCTCAGAGATGAATCCTTGTTGACTCTGTAAGCTGACCATCTACAAAAGAGCCCATGGAAGAAAGCTTAACATTACTGTCAAAGCTACTAGATGACATGAACCATGCAATTTCCTTCTTTCTTTCTTTCTTTTAATACCAGGAATTGAATCCAGGGGCACTTAACCACTGAGCCACATCCCCAGCCCTTTTATATTTTTTATGCTGAGACAGAGTCTCCTTAAGTTGCATGGAGCC
Source organism: Aplodontia rufa (assembly GCA_004027875.1). Classification (NCBI taxonomy): domain Eukaryota; kingdom Metazoa; phylum Chordata; class Mammalia; order Rodentia; family Aplodontiidae; genus Aplodontia; species Aplodontia rufa. Next base: position 60,101 of record PVKS010005105.1, on the reverse strand, counting down.
TCATTAAGTTGCTGAGGCTGGCTATGAACTTGCCATCCTCTTGCCTCAGCCTCCCAAGCTGATAGAATAATAGGCATGTGTTGCCATGCCTGGCCAATGGTGTAATTTCTATGCTGTAGAAGCAAATATATCCCTGGCCTCTATCAGGCACATGCAAGGGTCTTACCCCAGTTGTAGAGCTCACATAGGAGTCCATGAGGAGACTATCAAACATGGCGGCTTCTTCATTAATCAGCTCCACATTTCTTCGTTTAAAAAGCTAAAAGCAGAATAAAGAGACAGTGGTAAGACTCATGACCCACATCAAATCAAAACAAAGAGCATCCCAAAGTTCAGTTATGGCATAACTGACAAGAAAATGGTAGAGCAGTTGAGAAAAGAACAAGCTTTATATATTGACATGGAATGATACTAAACAGTTTTCTTTTTTTCTTTTTTTTAAGAGAGAAGGACAGTGAGAGAGAGACAATCAATTTTTATTGAGATTTTCACATGGCTTTTGATGCTCCAACACTTAGTTGTGTAACTTAGTTGTGTACGTGTGTGCTGGGGTTTGAACCCATGTACCCATGCCGTGCAAGCGCCTGTAACCAATGAGCAACCACGCCAGCCCCAACATAGTTATTTTCTATGTTACATCTAATTGTTCTTTTTTTTTTTTTTTTTTAAAGAGAGAGGGGCAGTGATAGAGAAAGAGAGAATCAATTTTATTTAGTTTTTCATGTGGCTTTTGTTGCTCTGACACTTTGTTGTGTACATGGTGCTGGGGTTTGAACCTGTGTACTTGCACATGCCAAGCATGTAGTGTAACTGCTGGGCCACCGCTCCAGCCCCCTGTTCACATTTTTTTTAAAGACAGCTTTTTGTTTTTATTTTTGGTACCAGGGATTGAACAAGGATGCTTAACAACTGAATGACATTGCTAGCCCTTTTTATTTTTTATTTTTTGTGACAGGGTCTCGCTAAGGGGCTTAGGTTGGCTTTGAACTTATGATCCTCCTGCCTCAGCCTCCCAAGTTGCTGGGATTCCAGGCATATGCCATTGTGTCCAACTTAAGAAGAGTACTTTTTTTCTTTTAATGAGAGGGAGGGAGAGAGTGAGACAGAGCTAGAGAGAACTGACTTTATTTTTTCATCTGGCTTCTATTTTTCTAACACTTAATTTTGTACATGGTGCTGGGGTGTGAAAATGGGTCCTCACACATGCCAGGCAAGCACTGTAACCATTGAGCCACTGCTCTAGCCCCAGGAGAGCATTTTATAAGCAAACAGAACAAAAGAAAACAAACAACCCCCTAAATATTTCTTTGCCCTTTGTTTAAAAGATGATGGGTATTTAAGATTTTCAAGATGGTGGATCTGGTGGCCCATGCCTGTAATCCCAGCAACTCATGAGGCTAAGGCCAAAAGATCATTAGTTTGAGGACAGCCTGAGCAGCTTAGTGAGACCTTGTCTAGAAGCAATGAAAATAAATAAATAAATGAAAGGGCTGGGGATGTATCTCTGTAATCAAGTGTCCCTGGTTTTAATCCCTAGTATCAGGGGGTGGGAGGAGAAAGAAAGGCAGAAGGTGGGCAAAAGCAGGTTAGATGACTAAATATAGATCTGAACAAGGCTCCAATATAGTGGGAGTATGGGATGGGAGAGAAGATAGGAAAGCATTAGTATACTCTCAGTCTGAGGGACACTTACAAAGCATAGACTCAAGAAGATAGAAGTCAGCCTAGAATGGTTGATAAGTCTTTATAAGGATCAGTCTTACAGCTGGGCCTTGAAGGACAGGCCTAACACTGACTTCAGTGTGACAAAGACAAAAGACACAAGGAGCTATAACTAGATATAATAAGGACATAAATGATGCCTGAGTTGGTCTAATTTACAGAAAGGGGATTAGGGGTTTGTTCTTCCTTTTTCAAGGCTTCCAATACTTCTTTACAAAAGCAAACGAAGTCAGACACTGTTTTACACACCTGTAATCCCACTGACTCAGAACATTGAGGCAGGAGGATAACAAGTTCAATGCCAGCCTCAGCAACTTAACTTTGTGAGACTATGCCTCAAAAAAAAAAAAAGGGCTGGTACTGTAACTCAGTGGCAAAGGACTCCTGAGACTAATTCCTGGTACTGTGCAGGGGCGGAGGGGAGGGGAGAGAAAAGAAGAACAAAACAAAATACCCCCAAAATCAAACTGGATGACTGGCCCACCAAGTAGCTGAACTAAACTTTCCTAAGGGAAAGGTGAGCATGCAAAGTAAAGGCTAACCATAGTGGCTTGACCGTTTCCCTAAACAATATGCTTGAGAACACTCTGGTTAAACCCACTTGCTGCTCCCGCTTCTGCTTCCGGAGTTGAATGCCCTCTTCCTCTCTTCTTCGCCTCATTTCCTCAGGGTTCAGGGCATTGTTCTTATAGCTCTTCATTCGATAATTATCTTTTCCTGGGCTTGCCATGGTCTCTAGAAGAAGGAAAAATACAAACACTTGTTAAAGACCCTCAAGTGGACAACATTTCTTTTTCACTGTGCTCCTGTCCCTACCCACGTACCATACTCCACCATTCCAGTGGGACCAAAGCTTCTCAGGAAGGCCTAATAATTAACTGCACCTTAAATCTCTTATGCCATCCCTACATCAACACAGATGTAAACACACATGTGCAGTCTCCTTTAATCACAATAAACTTGTTCTATAGGTAGCATTACAGCCATTAGTATAGGTAAAGTAGTTAAAGGTGTGATCCCTAGAACCAGACTGTCTGGGCACAAGTCTTAGTTCTCATACTTGTTAGTTGACCAACCTGAACAAATTCCTTTTTGCTTCAGGATCTTCTCTTTAAAACAGGGTCATGATTGTTCCTATTTTGAATTTTTACAGGTTGAGTATTCCTTATTCTAAATACTTGGGACCAAAACGCTTGGGATTTTAGAGTTTCAATGCCCAACCTGTATAAGGATTTAAAAGGTTAATGCATGTGAAGTGGGCTGGGAGTATAGCTCAGTGGTAGCACTTGCCTAGCATGCACAAGACCCTGAGTTCAATCCCTAACACTGGGGAAAAAAAAATGTGTTAAGTACTCCTTAGAACAATGCTAGGGTAAATGCTCACAAGTTATGATCACCCCTGTTCCACAAGAAAGAAAACAGTCATATAACTTGCCCAATAAACGCAGATTTTACCAAACAAAATAAAACAATGCACATCTGTAAACCTATCACTGAATCTAAGAATTAGAACATCATCAATATGCTTAAATCTAGGAGTTGGAGCGGTTGCTCAGTGGTTTGAATGCTTGCCTGGCATGTGCAAGGACCTGATTTCGAGCCCCAGCACCACATATACAACTATCAGAGAAACAAAGGTCAGATGAAAAAATAAATAAAACTGATTTTCTCTCCCTCTTAAAAAAAAGAAAAAAAAAGCTTAAATCTAGTTATGGGCTCTTCCCCATTCCAGAATCCTTCATCCCCAACCCATTTCAACAACAACAAAAAAAATCTTGCTATCTTGAATTTTTACTATTCTTTTGTCTTTGCTATTAATCACACATCCTCCTAAACCATATTAAACTGTTTAATCTTCTAAAAATGACTTTACCCCCAAGTTAGATATCTAAGATTCACTCATGTTGTTGCATGTACTGTTTTATTACTTTACAGTTTGAATACATCATAATCTATCTAGTTTTCTTTTGTTATTTCCCCTCTAGCTGTTTCCTGTTACAAATCTATGTGGAAGCTATTGAGGATTCAGTGATGGATACAAATTTTCTGAAATTCTAATTTTGGGGGAGGAAGAAAGTACTAGAGATTGAACTCAGGAGATTCTAACACTGAGTTACAAATATTCCCTGCCCTTTTAATCTATCTTTTAGAAAGCATCTCCCAAAGTTGCCAAGGCTGCCCTCAAATTTGTGATTTTTCTGAGTTGCTGGCATTAGCTACAGGCATGCACCACCATACCCAGATGAAATTCTACTTGATAGCTAAAATTTATTATCGGCAAATACTGACTCATAAATGCATTTTAAGAAAATACCTAATATCTAAGTCTGAATAATCAGTTTGTCTGCCATTCACTCTTCCAAATAAAAATAGTGTCAATTAAAAATACTTTTCAAGGGTTGAATTTGTACTGCTTCATCAGGCATAGTCTTTTAGTGTGTGGTGCTGGGGATAGAATCCAGAATCTTGAACACTCTAAGCAACTGCTCTAGCATTGAGGTATATTCCCAGACCAATAACTAAGGATATTCTTCTTTCCCTTTTCTTTCTTTCTTTAGTAGTACTAGGGGTGTTATATAACTGAGCTACAGAAACACATCCTCAGACCTTTTTTATTCTTATTTTAAGCCAAGGTCTCACTAATTTGCTGAGACTGGTTTCGAACTTGCAATCCTCTTGCATTATGCTCTAAAATCACTGGAATTACAGGTGTGGACCACTGTGCTTGGCCTCACCAAGAACATTTTTTTTTTTAGGAATATTCCTAAGAGAAATTAAAATGAAAAAAAAAATACAGTTGGTGGTAAAGATTAAAGTATAATTTGGTACCACTACTAAAGCATCAGAAGTTCTACCCACCACTGCTTGCATAAGCATCAGTACAGATATCAACACAGTGAAAATGCCAAACAACATTTTAGCTTTTACTTCATAGACCCTCTGAAATGGTCACAGGAACACTGGGTTCTACAGACCATGTCTTGAGAACCAGTGCTCTAAGGAATGGGTCTTAGAGTCAAAGTTGTCTTCTAATGCACTGGTAATTTAACTAGCTAAGCAATACACAAAGGATTCTCAGTGATACATTATTATTTTGAAAGAAAAAAAGAGAGAGAGACAAACAATTTTTTAAATTTGGTTTTTCATGTGGCTTTCACTGCTCCAAGACAAAGTCTACTAGGAATGATAAAAATATTTCAATGAGGTATAATAAGTAGTTGCATAATTCCAGATTACTAATGAGGTTAGATTGCATATGCTTTATTAGCCATGTTTTCCCTTTTGTTAAAATAATCCATTTATATATATATATATATATATATATGCACACACATATATATACACACATATATACATATATATATATTTTTTTTAGAGAGAGGCAATTTTTGTTTAGTTTTTCATGTGGCTTTCGGTCCTCTGACACTTTGTTGTATATGTGGTGCTGGGGTTCGAACTCACATACTTGTGCATGCAAGGCAAGCACCGTAACTGCAGAGCCATTTATATATTTTAAAATATTTTTCTATTGAATTATTGGTGATTTATATTTCCTTAGGTTTTCTGGTTGTTATTACTTGATTATGTTACAAATATTTAAAATATTTTCTAGCAGTTAGTGGTTTGTTACTTTTTTCAGTTTTCACTTTTTTATGGAATTCCTTAAGTTCTTAATTTTAATGTAGCTAAAATTTTTGTTAGTATTTCCTGCATGTACACTGATAAACAAACCCTTTTATACTCCTTTCTTTTCTTTTCTTTTTATTTTTTTTTTGGTTGGGGGAAGTGACTGGAGATTTAACCCCAGGGGTGATTTCACACTGAGACACATCCCTAGTACTTCATTATGATTTCTTTCTCTCTTATTTTTATAGAGGGACAATGAGAGACAGAGAGAGTGTCAGCTTATTTAGTTTTTAATGTGACTTTCACTGCTCTGATACTTCCTTGTGTACGTGGTGCTGGGGTTCTAACCTGTATCCTTGTGCATGCCAGGCAAGCAATGTAACCACTGAGCTAACGAAATTACATGATAGTAAAAGTCTTGGATAGTCTTTTATTTTTTACTAATTATATGTTCAATGTGTGTTTAAGGAGAATGTGTACTTTTCCACTATTCTGTATGTCATTCTGAATGTCACGTGTCCATTGAATTAAGTTGTTTATCACACTGTTCGACTCTTTTTTTAGGGGACACATTACTGGGAATTGCCCAAGGGCACTGTACCAACTGAGTCATATCCCTGGTCCTTTTTTATTTTTTAAGACAGGGCCCTGCTCAATTGCTGAAGCTGGCATTAAACTTGCAATCATCCTGCCTCCGGCTCCCAAGTACCTGGGAATACAGGTGTGTGCCACTGCTCACCACTATCCAGTTTAACTCTTCCATTATTTTACTGACTTCTTTTCTTGACTTATCAATATAAATAAATCAAGAAATATCCATTTTAGGGGCTGGAGTGGTTGCTCGGCAGTTACGGTACTTGCCTTAGCTAGCATGCACGAGGACCCGGGTTGGAACCCCAGAACCACATACATGATGAGGTGTAGGAGCAATGAAAGCCACATGAAAATCTAAACTGATTCTTTTTCTCTCACACTGTCCCTCTTTCTCTTAAAAAAAAAAAAAACAAAAGAGAGAGAGAGAGAGAGAAAAGAATTATCCAATTTTACCCTGTAGTTCTAGTTTTCTTTAAATGTTTTTTTTAAAGAAGAGGGGACAGAGAGAGAGAGAGAGAAAGAGAGAAGCAATTTTTATTTAGTTTTTCATGTGACTTTCATTGCTCAGACACTTCGTTGTATACATAGTGCTGGGGTTTGAACTTGCATACGTGCACATGCCAGGCAAGCGCTGTAACCACGAGCCACCGGTGGGGGCTCTTTAAATATTTTAACACAATTTTAGTTTGCATTTAGAACTGCTGTATCTTTATTTTTTCAGCACTAGGGATTTAACCCAGTGGCACTTTACCACTGAGCTACATCCCCAGCCTATTTACGTATGTATGCATGTACGTAGGTTCTAGGTTCTAGGGATTGAACTTGGGGGTGTTCCGAGTTCAATTTTATTTTTCTGTTATGAGACAGGATCTCATTACAATGCTTAGAGCCTCACAAACTTGTTGAGGCTCGCTGTGAACTTGTGATTCTCTTGCCTCAGCCTCTCCAGTTGCTGGGATTACAGGTGTGTGCCCCCATACAACTATTTTATATATATATATATATATATTTTTTTTTTTTTTTTAAAGAGAGAGGGACAGTGAAAGAGACAGAGAAAGAGAGAAACAACTTTATTTAGTTTTTCACATGGCTTTAGTTGCTCCAGCACTTAAGCTGTGTACATGGTGATGGAGTTTGAACCCGGGTCCTCGTGCTTGCCAGGCAAGCAACCACTGAGCCACCACTCCAGTCCAACTATTATATTTTATTGGCAAATCAAACAGTTTACTATAAAATAAGTAAAGTTATTCCTTAACAATGATCACTTTCTTCTTTTGTTGGATATCAATGCTAGCATCACTTCAGCTTCCAGTGAAGATGGAACAACAGGGACCTCAGCCTGTTGTTATAGGTTGTTTCAGACAGTGGACAACAGTGCAGAACTGTGATCCTAACAGACGGAAACAAACGAAGTGAGCTCTGCTTATACCTATTCTGCCTCTAGGCACCTTTTAGAGCAGAGTGGGATCTCAAACAGCGCACAGAAATCAATCTCACTTGTTAGAGAGACCCGCCAGAGCACAGGGAAAATATGACAGCTGCAATAGTGAGGAATAGAAGGAGAGATACAGAGCAGTAAGAGCTCAGGGACTGAGGGTAATAGCTCGACAGACCATGTCTCAGCTACTGATAATTTAAAACCACTCCTTAAACTGATAAAAGTGAGCAGCAAATTACTTCTTACACACCATGTCTTTTTAGCTGGGCATGGTGGCACACACCTGTAATGCTAGCGACTGGGGAAGCTGAGACAGAAGAATTGCAAACTTGAGGCCAGCTCTGGCAACTTGAGTACGCAAGTTCGAACCCCAGCACCACATACACAACGAAGTCTTGGAGCAACGAAAGCCAACTGAAAAACTAAATAAAATTGATTCTCTCTTTCTCTCTCTCTCACTGGCCCTCTCTTTAAAAAAAAAAAAAGTAAAAAAATTACCAGACCCAGCTCCCCCACTGCCAAAAAATTTACCAGGCATAGGGTGGAGCTGCAGCTCAGTGGTTACAGCACTTGCCTGGCACATGTGAGGACACAGGTTCCAACCCCAGCACCACGTACACAACTAAGTGTCGGAGCAATGAAAGTCACATGAAAAACTAAATCAAATTGACTCACTCTTTCTCTCTCACTGTCCTTCTCTTAAAAAAAAAAATGAAAAGAAAAAAGAATTCTAGGGGCTCAGCAGTTGGAGTGCTTGATGTATGAGGACCCAGGTTTAAACCTACCACCATGTATACAAAAAAGTGTCGGAAAAACAAAGGCCAGATGGCCAGATAAAAAAATCAGTGGAGGGGCTGGAGCGGTGGCTCAGCGGTTTCAGCATTTGCCTGGCAAGCACGAGAACCCGGGTTCAAACCCCAGCACCACGTACACAACTGAGTGTCGGAGCAACTAGGACCATGTGAAAAACTAAATAAAGTTGTTTCTCTCTTTCTCTCTCTCTCTCACTGTCCCTCTCTCTTTATTAAAAAAAAAAAAAAGTGGAACTGATTGTCTTTTCTTTTTTTCTCTTAAAAACAAACCCCCCCAAAACAAACAACAACAACAACAAACAGAACTCTATAACTGGCCAGGCACAGTGGTACGCACTTATAATCCCAGCTACTTGGGTGGTTGAGGCAGAAAAATGGTGAGTTCAAGGCAAGCCTTAGCAACTTAGTGAGACCTTGTCTCAAAATAAAAATAAAAAGGGCTATGATATAGCTCAGGGGTACAGCATTCCTAGGATCAATCCCTAGTTCAAAAAAAAATAAATAAAATAAAAAAATAAAAAGAGAAGAAAAGGTGACTGCACTGGCACACACATGTAATCCCAGCAACTCAGGAGGCTGAGACAGGAGGATTGTGAGAGTCAGAGTCAGTCTCGGCAACTTAACAAGACCCTGTCTCAAAACATAAAAAGGAATGGGGATGTGGCTCAGTGGTTAAGCACCTCTGGGTTCAATCCCAGGTACCCCACCCACAAAAAGAGACTTTCTATACTACTTTCAATGAACAGAATTATCTAGATAGAAGATCAATAAAGAAACAAGGGACTTGAACATTATAAACCAACTAAACCAAACAGATATACATAAAACAATCATTCTACTCCCAAAGAGCAGAGTGCATATTCTTCTCAAGTGCACATGAAGCATTATTCATGATAGGACACAAAGAAAGTCTCAATACATTTAAAAAATACTGAAATCAGCCCAGCATGGTAGCACACGCCTGTACTCCCAGTTACTCAGGAGGCTTGGACAGGAGGATCACAGGTTTGAGGCCACCTTGAACAACTTAGTGAGACCCTGCTAAAAATAAAAACTAAAAAGGGGTGAAGCTATATGTTAGTAATAAAGTGCCAGAGGTTCAATTCCAAGTACAAAAAAAAAATCATACAAAGTGTCTTTTCTCTGCAGGGACTGAAGCTAGAAATCAATAATAGAAGAATCAGAAAATTCATAACTATGGGGAAATTAAACAAAATGCACATTAAAAATGACCTTATATACATAGTCTGAAGATACTTTTTATTCAGTATTTTTTGTGACTCTACATTTTATTTTTGTGTGTGTGAGTGTGTGTGTGTGTGTGTGTGTGTGTGTCTATGTGGTACTGGGAATTAAACCCAGGGACACTTACTACTGAACTAAACCCTCAATCCATTTTATTTGTACTTCTAGACAAGGTGTCACTTAACTGCCTAGGGTGGCCTTGACCTTGTAATCCTTCCAATTCAGCCTCCTAAAAATTTGCTGGTATTATAGCAATGTGCCAGTTCACTTGCTTATATCTACATTTTAACTTCAACCTGTCACACAAAGTCAGGTGTAAAATTTTTCAACTGTGGTCTCATGTCAGGGCTCAAAAAACTTTGGATCTTGCATTTTTGGGTTAGGGATAGCTGTAGAAAGCCATAGTAATCAAAATACTATGGTAATGATAAGCATACTGACCAACAAAACAGATTTGTGCCTTCAGACAAAATACACAAGCTGGGTGTTGTAATGCATGCCATAATACCTTTAACTCAGCTGAGGCAACTTAGTAGGATCCCACCTGAAAACAAAATTTAAGAAGGGCTAGAGTGGCTGGGTTGGGAGCTGGGGCAGACTCAGTAGTTACTGCGCTTGCCTTGCACACGGGAGAATGGGGATTTGAATTTCAACAGTACTTACAAAACAGGGTTGGAGCAGCGGAAGCCATATGAAAAACTAAATAAAACTGATTCCCTCTTTTTCCCTGTCCCTCTCTTTAAAAGGGGTGGCAGGCTGGGGAAGCTGGGCATGGTAGTGCATGCCTATAATCCCAGCGACTGAGGTGGAGGTAGGAGGATTCACAGTTCAAAGCCAGACTTAGCAACTTAGCAAGGACCTAAAGCTTAGTGAGATCTTGTCTCAAAATAAAAAATAAAAAGGAGGGCTGGAGCAGTGGCTCAGCGGTTACAGCGTTTGCCTGGTATGCACCAGGATGTGATTCCAAATCCCAGCACCATGTACACAACAAGGTGTCAGAGCAACAAAAGCCACTTGAAAAACTAAATAAAATTGGGGCTGGATCAATGGCTAGCAGTTACAGCGCTTGCCCGGGATACGCAAGTACACGGGTTTAAACGCCAGCACCTTTTTTGTTGTCAGAGCAACAAAAGCCATGTGAAAAACTCAATAAAAACTGATTCTCTCATTGTCCTTCTCTCTTTAAAAAATAAAAATTGATTCTTTCCCACTGTCCCTCTCTCTTAAACATACATACATACATACATACATACATACATAAATAAAAAGGGCTGGGGATGTGGTTCAGTGGTTAAGCACCCTTGGGTTCAATCCTTGCTACCAAAAAAAGAAAAGAAAAAAGGGATGGGGAGGTAGAGTGCTTGCCTAGCATGTGCAAGTCCTTGGGTTCCATTCCTAGCACTACTAAAATCATAAAAGCCTTAGAAGAAATCATGGGGTAAAATTTTTATGACCCTGTATTTAGCAATAGATTCTCAGGTATGATGCCAAAAGCCCAAGTAACAGTAGATGCAAATAAGAAATTGAGGGCTGGAGTGGTGCCTTGGCGGTTGTGGCGCTTGCCTTGTATGTGGGCAAGGACGTGGGTTCAATCCCCAGCACCACGTACACAGCAAAGTGTCAGCAACAAAAGCCACAATTGATTCTCTGTGTCCTTCTCTCTCAAAAAAAAGAAAAGAAACTGAAAAGAGGGGTAGAGTGGTGCCTTGGTGGTTGAAGTGTTTACCTGGCATGCGTAAGGACAAAGGTTTGAACCCCAGCACCACACACACAGCTACACAGCTAAGTGTTGGAGAAACAAAGATCAGATGAAAAAATAAAATTGATTCAGTCTCTCCCTCTCTAAAAAAAAAAAGAAAAAAAGAAAAAAGAAAAATTGAAAAGATCTTATGGAATGGGAGAACATATTTCCAACAGTTTTAAATCTAGATTATATAAAGAACTTCTAAAACATAAACAAAACGACAACCCAATTTAAAAATGGGGGGGGGCACTCCTGGGGATAAATGCAATATCCAGAATATATACACATTTTATATTATTTTGTTAAAATCTTGTAAGGTTGCTCAAAAATAAAATAAAAAAAAATAAAAATAGATAGAGATTTGGGGCTGGAACAGTGGCTCAGCAGTTGGAGCACCTGTCTAGCATGTGCAAGGACCCAGGTTCAAACCCCAGCACCACATACACAGACAAAGAAAAAAAAGTTAATTCTCTCTTTCTTCTCTCTCCCTCCATTCTTTAAAAAAAAAAAAAAAGGCAGAGATTTGAATAAATGTTTCTCCAAAGAAGTTACACACAAAAAGATGCTCAACATTTAATCATTAGGGAAATGTGCATCAAAATTAGATATTGCAATTAATGAGGCCCTAAGCAACTTAGCAAGACCCTATCTCAAAATAAAAATAAAAAATAAAAAGAACTGGGAATGTGGCTAAGAAGTTGAGTGCCCCTGGGTTCTATCCCTGTACAAAACAAAACGAAAACCAAGATATCATTTCTACTAGAGTGGAGCAATAAAATAAAAAGCACGTGTTGGTGAGGATGTGGAGAAGCTGGAATCTGGTAAGGATGTAAAATGCTGCTGCTGCTACTTTAGAAAACAATATGGTGGCTCCTCAAAAAAATCTGCTGGGTGTAGTGGTTTATGCCTGTAATCCCAGTGGTTTGGGAGGCTAAAGCAGGGGGACTGCAAGTTCAAAGTCAGCCTCAGCAACGAAGCAAGACTGTCTCAAAATAAAATATAAAAAAGAGCTGGCGAAGTGGTTAAGTGGTAAAGCACCCCTAGGTTTAAACCCTGGTACAAAAACAAAAAAACCCAAAAACCAAACAAACAACCAAAACCACAAAGAAACTCAAAGATTTACCATAGGAACTAGCAATACTACTCTCTGGTATATACCCAAGACTGAAAAAAGGCACGCAACACATACACACACACCTGTAGCCAACAAGTATGTCACACTATTCACTATGATCAAAAGATGACAACAATGAATGTGTGGAGACACAAGGTGCACACAAGACCTGCAACATTATTCAGTCTTAAGATTAGTAGTCACGGGCTGGAGCGGTGGCTCAGCGGTTTCGGCGCTTGCCTGGCAAGCACGAGGACCCGGGTTCAAACCCCAGCACCACGTACACAACTGAGTGTTGGAGCAACTAAGGCCATGTGAAAATCTAAAAATAAAGTTGTTTCTCTCTTTCTCTGTCTCTGTCACTGTCCCTCTCTCTTAAAAAAAAAAAAAAAAAAAAAAAAGATTAGTAGTCACTACGTCCTGGGAGGAAGGAAAGATGGAAAGGAATTATTGCTTAATTAGTACAGAATTTGAGGTGATTAAAAACTTGGAAATGATGTTGATGGTTATGTAACATAAATATCAATGTCACTGAATTGTACACTTAAACATGGTTAGAACAACAAATTTTGTTACATATATTTTACCACAAAAAAGTTTTGAAAAAATTGCAGAGTACTTCCTCCAATTATCAGACATAAAATTCCAATATTTAAAAAACTGATAAACATGAAGCTGAATGAGTATGTTGATGTGGATAGAAGGCCCTGAGCCCTTACCATCCTATTTCTCTCTTACAGCTATTTCTCATCTTAATTTCTAATCTGAAATAATGACTATTGGAAAAGGGATAAAAAGTTTTACAGACACACAGATGAGGCCAACTAACTCTATTACTGCCCTTTTTCTGAAGGGGTAGGGATTATTGTGATGATGAAATTTAACAGAAATCTTTCAAAGATAAGATTTGAGCTGGTGGTTCTAACAGGAATAAGAATGGAATAAAGGACATAAATGGTAGGTGGGAGTTGTAGTCTACAAGGGAACCTGCCTGAAAGACAAGTGAAACTGGATGGTTGAGGAGAGACAGCTGAAGTCTGGAACTATAATTACTGAGGAAATGAAACTTCAGAAGGTTCCATGGTCATTCTAGAAAATAGTTTAGAGAACCCAGAATAGTAGTAGGATCTTAGAACGTGCAAATCTTCACATCTACTTAGCAAAGACCAGGTGGACTCTCTGTGTTAAAAAAATAATTAAAAAAAAAAAAAAAAACTCTAAGAAACTGCAATGGATTCCCTATGGAGTCCCCAGGTACCCTTGTGGCTAAAGATAAGTACAGGAGTGACTCCTAGAGAGAAGACTGTGGGACGCTGTCCCCTGTTACCTGATACATGGTTTTTCATGACTGAGCCTGGGCTCTCCCAGAGGCTGTCCCCTCCTTTGAGCAGAGCTGACAGTGAAGCTGAAAGGGGAAGCAGACTTTGTTTCTTCAGTCACCATGGTGATAAGAAACTCACAAATATTTGCTTATGACTTCACTGGAGAAGCAGGCAGGGAAGGTTCAATTGGAAGGATGAATATCTACCTGCAGGAGCTCATATGCAATCAATAACCAAAAGACAAGCAGGTTACCACTTAAAAGTACAGAAGGCCAGGGGGCTTTTATCGTCATGCACTCCCTTACTTGCTGGGACTGGATCAAGAAAATCCACAATAGGGGCTGGACTGTGGCTCAGTGGTTATGATGCTTGCCTGGCATGCATGAGGATGTGGGTTTGAACCCTGCACCACATACACAACTAAGTGTCAGGATTCTCTCTTCCTTTAAAAAAAAATCACAATAAAAATAAAACCTTTTCTAGTATCTATTTAAGAGAGTCTTTGGGTTTCCTTAACCTGTTAAGTCCTAGGTTTTCAATTCTGTAAATGTAATAATTATTTCAAAGTTACCATACATGGTACACTTTTTGCTCCACTCTTTTATTTTGTGTAGTACTGGGAAAAGAACTCAGGGGCACTCTACCACTGGGTCACACTCTCAAGCCTTCTTACTTTTATGCTGAGACAGGGTCTTGCTAAATTACCCAAAATACCCATGAGTTTGAGATCCTCCTGCCTGAGCCTCTCAAGTTGCTGGGATTACAGGTGTGCATCACTGTGCCTGGCTTTTAGGTTTTTATAGGTATTCCACATCTGGGATGATTGCACAGGTCCCTGAAATTAGATCTCCTATTTCTAAGGATAAAAATATGTAATGTTGTCATGTATTTTCTAAGGGTTTAGAATCAAGGGACAAGCCAACAGCACAAAATACGTATACGTCTTACAGCAGCTAAAATGTATTCCTCAAAATTCACATGCTTCAGTCCTAATCTAAAAAACCTCAGCTGACTATATTTGGAAACAGTACCATTTAGGTAATTAAGGTTAAGTGAGATTTTGCTAATAACCGAAGAACTTTTTTTTTTTTAAGAGAGAGGGACAGTGAGAAAGAATCAATTTTATTTAGTTTTTTATCTGGTTTGCGCTGCTCTGACAATTTATTGTGTATGTGGTACTGGAGTAAGAACCCACATCCTCATGCATGCTAGGCAAATGCCGTAACTGCTGAGCCACCATTCCAGCTCCAACTGATGTCCTTATAAGAAAATGAGAACACCATGAAAACAGCTATCCAGAAGTTACAGAAAGGGGGCTGGAGCAGTGGCTCAGTGATTACAATGCTTGTTTGGCATGTGCAAGGATGCAGGTTCAAACCCCAGCACCACATACACAAAGTGTCGGAGCAACAAAAGCCACCTGAGAATCTAAATAAGTGACAGAAAGGACTCAGAAGCAGCCTGCTCTGCCAGGTATGGTGGCATGTGCCTATAATCCCAGCAACTCAGGAGGCTTTGGCAGGAGGATCGCAAGTTCAAGGCCAATCTCAGCAACTTAATGAGACTATCTCAAAATAAAAAATAAAAGAACTGGGAAAGTAGTTAAAGTGCCCAGAGCTTCAATTCCCCAGAATAATAACAACAAAAAAAGGTCAACCCTGCTGACATCTTTCTTGATCTTGGACCTTCAGCCTCCAGAACTGTGAGAAAACATATTTCTGTTGTTTAGTCTGTGACAATTTGCTAGCAAACTAATACTGGCCCCAACTAATAGATTAAAAACCAGACTCAGGTCATACGCCAGTGAACAGCAAGATTACTGTAGTGTTCCCTTTAATCACTGATTTGTTTTTATTTATTCACTTAGTGATATTGGAGATCAAACCCAGGGACTCAACACTGAGCTATATCCCCAGCCTTTTTTTTTTTTTTTTTAAGAGAGAAGGACAGGGAGAAAGAGAGAGAGATTCAATTTTTATTGAGTTTTTCATATGGCTTTCGTTGCTCTGACACTTAGTTGTGTACATGGGTGCTGGGGTTTGAACCCGTGTGTTTGCGCATGCCAGACAAGCGCAGTAACTACCGAGCCACCGCTCTACCCCCTCCTTTTTTTAAAAGAAATTTTTTTCTTGAACAATCAAACAAGCTTCTAATGAAAAATATATATAAATTCTGAAAATTAGATTTACCCCCAAGATTCCCCCCTCAATTACCCACCTTTATCCCTCTCTCCCCGCTTCCCAATAAATCTCTACGAATGCCTTAGGTTGTGTGTCACTACACCTTTTCAGGATTTAAAACATCAGAATTGACCTCCTTTCTCAATGACCAGGATCTAGTTCCAGCCTCCACAGATGAGTAAAGACATTCAACCCTTGGTTCTCTGGGTTATGCTGGTTTCACTCTTCCATTGCCATCCATTTACTTTCAAAGACTGCAATACCATTGTTTCTAATTGCTGAGTAAAACTCCATGGTATATATGTACCAGTTTTTGGATCCATTCATCCAGTAAGGGACATCTGGGTTGTTTCCGTAATTTAGCTATTGTAAATTGAGCTGCTATAAACTAGCCTTTTTATTTTAACTTTGAGACAGGGTCTTGCTAAGTTGCTGAAAACTGGCCTCCAATTTGTGACCCTCTTGCCTCATTTTCCTGAGGAGTCGGGATTATAGGTGTACACCACCGTGTCCAGTCCAAAAGTTTTAAATACAATATTTTGTCAGAAAAACCTGGGTTCAAAACCTAGCACCACATACACAAATGACTGTCAGAGCAAAAAAAGCCAGGTGAATAAATCAATATTGATTCTCTCTTACTCTCTCCTTCTCTTTGGGGAAAAAAAAAAGTTGTATACCAGGTAATGATAGAGACATCACTCATATTAATTTTTATAACACTGTGCCAAATAAGACTACAATGAAATCAGTTATTTTAAGCCCCTCTTTTGAGGAAAATAATTAAAAACAGCAGTAGAGCACTTGCCTGGCATCCGTGAGGACCCAGGTTCAAATCCCAGCACAACGTATACAACTAAATGCTGAAAAGCAAAAACCAGCAAAAAAAATTAATAAAACACTCCTCTCTCTCTCTCTCAAAAAAAAAAAAAAAAAAAAAAAAAAAAAAGAGGGGGCACTGCACCTTAAAAAAAAAAAGTGCCTCATTTAGGGCTAGGGATGTAGCTCAGTGGTAGGGTGCTTGCCCAGCACATGTGAGACACTGGGTTCAATCCCTAATACCAAAATAAAATGAAAAAACATTTTAAAATGTCACATTTTAATAACTACACCTGATTTTTAGGAACTCATCTTTAGAGTACAAAGTTTTTTTTATAGCGAGTTTTTTCCCTAGGCCACAAATCCAACCAGACACAGAATTGAAGTATAAATGTGGACAAACACCTATCTGATAAATTTTTTAAAATTAATTAGATCAAAATTCTCCCAAAGCATAAAGTTGGTCACAATGCTGAGATTTAAAGGGTGGGAGATAACACACAATATACAAGAGATACTAAGAAAGTAATAAATCCAAACATTTCAAAGATTCTCTTCTAAAACTTGTCTGGTTCAGTTTCTTATCAAAGATATCATATGGGTTGGAGCAGTGGCTCAGCGGTTACGGTGCTTACCTGGCATGCACAAGGATATGGGTCCAAACCCCAGCACCATGTACACAATGAAGTGTCAGAGCAACAAAAGCCACATGAAAAACTAAATAAAATCGATTCTCTCTTGCTCGCTCTCTCTCACTGTCTCTCTTTCTTAAAAAAAAAAAAAATCGGGGCTGAAGCTGTGGCTTGACGGTCACAGCGCTTGCTTGGCATCTAATAGTACTCGAGTTCAAACCCCAGCACCAAATACACAATGAAGTGTTAGAGGAATGAAAATCACATGAAAAACTAAATAAAAATTGCTTCTCTCTTTCTCTCTCACTGTCCCTCTCTCTCTTTAAAAAAAAAAAGTAAAAAAAAATTAAAAAAAAAGAAGAAACAAAACAGACTGGGTAAATTTTGTTTTGCCTGTCTTCTTGCTGATCTACTGAGTAGATGACTATTGCAAATGAATACAAGGTTGATGGAAAAGTTTTGGTATTGTTGATTCACAATTTTGCTAGCTAAAAACAGCACAGCAGAAACAGTTCCAGGAATTTCTCCATCTCCAATTCTTCATACTGACATTCAGCCAGACACTTTAAAAACAAAACAAAACAAAAAAAAAACCAGAAAAGAGTTTACTGAAAGGAGAGGTCAGTCAGACACCTTTAAAGACACCTTTAAGTGCTGCTTTTTATTCATCTCCCACCTCCAGCAACTGCCTCATTTCCCATGAAGAGCAAAATAGCTTTTTATCATGAACTATTTAAACACTGAAAGTGTGGTTTAGTAGAATAAACATCTATAAATTCTCTATTATAATTCAACAAAAAGTTTTAACAATGCCTCCACCACAGAGATGAAACAGGACAACAAAAGAATGAATGCAATTAGAGGAGAGTAACTGAGGAACATGGAGCTCAGTGAGGAAGAGATGGGAACCCTAAACAGCTCAGAGACTAGATGATGGCAGCAGAAAGAAACAGTCACTGCAACTGTAACCCCAGATCCAGTTGGGCAGAGGAACAGTACAGCAGGGGTATGGGATTAAGCAGCCCAGGTGACTACCACAACTACCACCACTACCACAGACAGGCAGTCCTAACCACAGAACTCCTTTGTCCTCACAGGTATTAAACCTAGTTTGCCAGCTTCCTGGGATGAGTCTGACTTCTGTACTCCAGGGAAGGAACTCATGTTATCCCTCACCCTTTGAGCCCAAGCTGCTACAGCATGGCACTACTTTGAGAATGGAACCACTTCTAGAGTATATCTTGCCTAGGTGGGTTAGCAGGTGGCCCCTGGTGCTCTACCTGCCCGGCCTGAGGGCAGGCCTTTCTACCACCTGGTCTTCAGGATCATGGGAAACACTGCCAGAAGACCTCATGACAGAGATGCTCAACTTGCAGTGCCTGAAGACAACCTGCAGCTCTGAGATTGTAACTACCATCTCCAGAAGATCCAGCACCATCTGTGCCCTCCCCAAGGGGCTTGAGGATATGCTCCTCTGTACCACATGCCCTTGGCATTGTGGCTCCCATCACCACTTGCCCTACTGGACCTGTGGTTATGTACTTTTGGAAGTGTATCTCAATTGCAAAGCTGCACTACTACCTCAATGAACACCTGCAATCTAGACCACTGAAGCACTCGCAGACATACGGTCAATTACAGCTAAAGAAATCAAAGTAAGGCTACACTTCTGTCCTCTACCAGAACCAAAGCCAAAGTACCTACCCAACTGAAAACCTACATCCCTTGTTCATGAAAAGCTCCCTCTGAAAGCTACTCTTAAAAGAAATGCAAGAGTGACTGTTAACGTGGATACACAGACATCAAGCATGAAAAAGCAAGGAAGCACAACTCCAAAGAAATAATTCTCTACAAACAGACCCAACATAAAGAAAAATATGAACTACAAAAAAAGGAATTAAAAATAATGATCTTGGGCTGGAGCAGTGGCTGAGTGGTTGAAGCGCTTGCCTGACATACATGAGGACCCAGGTTCAAACCTCAACACCACATACACAACCAAGTGTCAGAGAAACAAAGGCCAGATGAAAAAATAAAGTTGATTCTTTCTGACACTCTCCCTCTCAAAAAAAAAAAAAAAAGGAAAATATACAAATATGTGGAAATTGAACAAATATTCCTGAGCAACAACTGATGGGTCACTGAAGAACTATTAAAAGGGAAATTTAAGAAAGAAAAAAAATTTTGGTAGCAGGAATTTAATCCACGGCCATTTAACCACTGAGCCACATCACCAACTCATTTTTTAAGTTTTAATTTTGAGACAGGGTCTCACTAACTTGCTGAGGCTGACTTTGAGTGTGCATCCTCCTGTCTCAGACTCCCAAGGTGTGTGCCATCGTACCTGGTGAAACTAAGTTTTTTTTTGTTTTTTGTTTTTTTAAAGAGAGAGAGAGAGAATCAATTTTACTTAGTTTATCATGTGCTGTTGTTGTTCCAAGACTTCACTGTGTACATGGTGCTGAGGCCTGAACTCATGTACTTGCGCATGCCAGGCAAGAGCCACAACCACTGAGCCACCACTCCAGCCCCTGAAATTAAGTTTTTGGAGGGGCTGGAGTGGTGGCTCAGTGGTAAAGCGCTTGCCTGGCATGTGTGAGGACCCGGGTTCGAACCCCCGTACCACATACACAACTAAGTGTCAGAGCAACAAAAACCAGATTAAAAAAATAAATGAAATTGATTTTCTCTCCCTCTCTAAAAAAAAAAAAAAACTTAAAAAGATTTTTTAAACAAATGAAAATTAAAGTATAACATATCAAAACCTGTGGGACAGGGGCTAGAACGGTGGCTCAGTAGTTACAGCACTTGCCTGCAAGTATACGGGTTCAAACCCCAATATCACGTACACAATGAGTGTCCAAGCAACGAAGGCCACATGAAAAACTAAATAAAATTGATTCTGTCTTTCTCTTTCACTGTCCCTCTCTAAAACAAAACAAAACAAAACAAAACAAAAAACACCTGTGGAATAAAGCAAAATCAGTCCCAAGAGGGAATATAAATTTATTATTTATAGTAATAAATGCATATATAAAAATATATTTCAAATAAACAACCTCATGATGCACCTCAAGAACCTAGGAAAGCAATAGCAAAACAGACCTCAAATTTAGTAGAAGAGAAATAACAGGGGTTGGGGATATAGCTCAGTGGGTATAGGGTGCCCTGGGTTTGATCACCAGGGCTGCAGAAAATAAATAAAAGATCACAGCCGAAAAAAGTGAAATAGAAACTTAAAAAAAAAAAAGATCAAGGAAATGAAAAGTTGTTTTTTAAAAAGATAAAATAGATAAATCCTTAGACTAATGAAGAAAAAGGGAAAATTCAAATAAACAAAATTAGAGTAGACATTGTAAATGATACCACCGAAATAAAAAAGATCATTAGGGACAACTATGAATCATCTGCCAATAAATTGGAAACCCAGAAGAAATGGATAAATTTCTAGACATATATAACCTATCAAAATTGACCCATGAGGACACAGAAAACCTGAACAAACTAACAGTAAGTAATAAGACTGAATCAATAACAAGGTCTCCAAACACTGAAAAGTCCACAATACATGGCATCCCTGAAGAATTTTACTAAACCTTTATATAATTATATATATGATTCATTCTAGTGATGCAAGGATGGTTCAACATATGCAAATCAACAAATAACATCAATAGAATGAAGACAAATATCTTATAATCATCTCATCGGATGCAGAAAAAGCACTTGACTAGATTGACATCCACTCAGAAAGAATAGAAGCTGTCAACAAAGAAGGTACAGAAGGAATTTACACCAACACAATAAAGGCTATACATGACAGACCCACAGCTAACAACATAATGAATGGGAAAAAGCTGAAGTGTTTCCTCTATAATCTGCAGCAAGACCACTTTCACCACTTTTATTCAACATAATACTTGGAGTTTAATAAGAGCAATTTGGGGAAAAAAAGAAAAAAGAGTAAGCAGGCAAGAAAAAAGAATGAAAGGCATCCAAATTGGAAAGGAGGATGTCAAACTGGTCCAGTTTACAGATGATATGATTTTGTATACAGAAAAACCTAGATTCCACCAAAAAATGGTTAGAACTGATAAATTTGCAGGAAACAAAATCCACAGACAGAAAAAACAGCATTTGTATACATCAATAACAAACTTGCTGACAAAGAAATCAAGACAGCAAACCCCTTTTCACAATAACCACAAAAAAGGGCTAGGATTGATGTAGCTCAGTTGGCAGACCTCTGGTATAGCATGCCTGAGTTCAATCCTTAGCACCACCAAAAACAAACAAATAAAAAACTATTAAACTAGGAATGAATTTAACCAAGGAAGTGAGAGACTTCTCAATAAAAATTATAAAACACTGATGAAAGATACTGAAGACAGCACAAAAAAATTCATGTTCATAAACTAAAAAATTAGTATTAAACCATCCAAACTATCCAAAACCCAAATGATAAATAAATTCAACAATCCCTATCAAAATACCAATGTTATTCTTCACAGAAATAGAAGAAAAATCGATCCTTAAACTCATAGAACCGGGGCTGGAGCAGTGGCTCAGTGGTTTCGGCGATTGCCTGGCAAGCATGAGGACCCAGGTTCAAACCCCAGCACCACATACACAACTGAGTGTTGGAGCAACTAAGGCCATGTGAAAAACTAAATAAAGCTGTTTCTCTCTTTCTCTGCCTCTCTCACCGTCCCTCTCTCTTTAGGATAATAAATAAATAAATAAATAAATAAACAAACTCATACAACCACAGAAGAACCCAAAATAACCAAAGCAATCCTGAGCAAAAAGAACAAAGCTGGAGAAATCACAGAACCTGACATCAAAACATACTACAAAGCTATAGTAAACAAAATGGGATGGTATTGTCATAAAAACTGACACATAGACCAACGGAACAGACTACAGAACCCAGAAATTAATCCACATACATTATAGTCTTCAAGTGTTTATTTTTTGTTATGGTACTGGAGATTGCCAGTAGGCAATCTTATGAACCCCTACAGGTCTAGCATCTAGTAGGCAATCTTATGTAACCCCTTGCCAAGCATGCACCACAAGGCCCTAGGTTCAATCCTCAGTACTCCCCGCGACCACATACAAAAGGGCAAATGATCTGAAAAAACACTTTATTGGGGGGGGGGCAGTAATGAAGATTGAATCCAGGGGTACTCTACCATTGAGCTACATTCCTAGTCCTTTTTTTATTTTTTGAGACATGGTCTCACTAATTTCCCCAGATTTGACTTGACTTTTGAATCCTCCTATCTCAACCTCGTGAGTCACTGGAACTAAAGACATGCCACTGTACCCAGTCTGAAGGGACACTTCTTTAAAAGAAGTCATATAAATGGTCAGCAAATATATGAAGGAATGCTGAATATCATTAGACAAATCAAACCACAATGACATTTCATTTTACCCCAGAAAGAGTGGCAATCACAAAAGTAAATAAATAAATAAATAAATGCTGGTGAAGGTGCAGAGAATGTATCGATAATAGTGATATGTACTGTTTTGGGGAATGTAAATTAACACAGTCACTATGGAAAACAGTATAGTGGTTCCTCAAAAAACTAAAAGGTGAACTACCACAATCCCACCACTATGTATAAAGGAAATGAAGCCATGATGTGAACAAGATTCCTGCACTTCAACGTTTACTGCAGCACTATTCACTATTTTAAAATATGAAATAAAAGGTGACCATCAACAGATGAATAGATAAAGAAAATGAGATATATACACAATATACAGACACCTTTTCAGCCATAAAAAAGGGGGAGTGAAATTATGTCATTTGTGATAATATGAATAAACTGGATATTAAGTGATATAAACCACACACAGAAAGACAATAGTGCATGTTCTTACTTATTTGTAAAAGTTTAAAAAAAAAAAAAAAGATCTCATAAAAGACAAAACGTGGGGTTGGGGATTTAGCTCAGTGGCAGAGCGTTGCCTAGCACGCGCAAGGCCCCGAGTTCAGTCCTCAGCCCTGAAAAAAAAAGACAAAATGTAACAATAGACACTGGAGACTGGGAAAGGTAGGATGTGGGAGATTAGATAACAGGTAGCAAAATATAATTTAAAAGGAGGAATTAGGACGCTGGGCGATATGGTGTATGTACACCTGTAATTCCAGCAGCTTGGGAGGCTGAAACAGGAGGATTTCGAGATCAAAGCCAGCCTTAGCAATTTAGCAAGAACCTAAGCAACTTTAACAAGACCCTGTCTCAAAATAAGAAGGGCAGGGGATGTGGCTCAGGAGCTAAGTGGCCCTGGGTTCAATCCCTGGTTAAAAAAAAAAATTAGTTCTGGTGTTCTATAGCGTAACTAAGTAATCTAACAATTTATAACCTATTTCAAAATAACCAGAAGAGTCCAAAGATCCCCAACACATGGAAAAGACAAATGTAAGAAGAGACAGAAAAGGTAATTATTCTGGCTTGATCATTATACATTGCATACTTTAAAAAAAAAAAAAAAGAGAGAGAGAGGAACAGTAAGAGCAAGAATTTTATTTAGTTTTTCATGTGGCTTTCATTGCTCCAACACCTCGTTGTGTAAGTGGTGCTGGGGTTGTCTGTGTCCTCGTGCATGTCAGGCAAGAGCTGTAATCGCTGAGCCACCACTCCAGCCCCTGCATATAATTATTGAATTAGCACAAAGAATCATACTAATGCCGGATGCAGCAATTTAGTGAGGCCCTAAGCAACTTAGCAAGACCCTATCTCAAAATAAAAAGGAACATGGAAAAAAAAAAAAAGAATTATCGGGGCTGGAGCAGTGGCTTGGCAGTTATAGAGCTTGCCTGGCATATGCAAGTATGCAGGTTTGAAACCCAGCACCACACACACGAAGTATTAGCGCAATGAAAGTCACATGAAAAACTAAATAAAGATAATTCTCAGGGATGAAGCAGTGGCTCAGCAGTAAGGGCACTTGCCCGGCATACACGAGAACATGGG
Organism: Aplodontia rufa; assembly: GCA_004027875.1. NCBI lineage: Eukaryota > Metazoa > Chordata > Mammalia > Rodentia > Aplodontiidae > Aplodontia > Aplodontia rufa. The sequence continues at coordinate 35,866 of PVKS010005105.1, read as the reverse complement.
TTCAAACCCCAGCACCCATGTACACAACCAAGTGTCAGAGCAATGAAAGCCATGTGCAAAACTAAATAAAAAAGTGATTTTCTCTGTCTCTCACTGTCCTTCTCTCTTGAAAAAAAAAAAAAAGATAATTCTTTCACTGTCCCTCTTAAAAAAAAAAATCATTACTTAACCCCAAAAATATGTACAAAAATCATGTCAATTTTACTTTTTTTGTTTATGGTACCAGAGATTGAACTCAACGGTGTTTAACCACTGAGCCATACCTCAAGCTCCCATTTTTTTTAAATTTTGAGACAGGGTCTTGCTAACTTGCTCAAGCTGGCTTTGAGCTTGTGACCTCAAAATATTTAAAAAGGGTTGGGGTGCCTGCTTCAGCAGCATATATATTAAAAAACTGGAATGATACAGAGAAGATCAGCACGGGAACGATACAGAGATTAGCATGGCCCTTGCACAAGGATGACACACCAATCCATGAAGTGTTCCATATTTTTCAGCAAAGGCATAGCAGAACATAATCTAGGTCAACCATAGATATGTCGGAGGGAAGTAGGAGGGGAGAGAAAGGGAGAATAGGGATGGATCTAGGGAGAGACAATCAATAATGTAGCATACTCTTTAACTCCCTTAGAATCCAAATAATAGTTATGCAATCATTTAAATCTGGAAAATTCACAATCTAAGCATTTATATCACTTGTAGGTGTGAAATATAGAAGAATTTAGAGACTGGGGTGTGACCAATGTGGGGGTAATTCTGGTTAAGAACACAGGCATAAATTAGAAATAATGATGTTGCATCCTTTGCAGGTAAATGGATAGCTATGAAAGAAATTATGCTGAGTAAAATCAGCATAACCCAGAGAACCAAGGGTCGAATGTCTTCACTCATCTGTGGAGGCTGGAGCTAGACCCTGGCCATTGAGAAAGGAGGTCAATTCTCATGATTTAAATTAGGAAAAGTTGTAATGACACACAATCTAAGGCATCTGTAGAGACCTTTTGGGAAGGTGGGAGGGGGAGGGATAACGGTAGATAATTGGGGGGTTTTTGGGGGGTAAATCTAATATTCAGAACGTATATATATATTATATTTTTCGTTAGAAGTATGTTTGATTGTTCAACAAATAAATTTCTTATAAAAAAAGAACACAGGCATAACACATTGTTACTTCATATGCATTTGTGACTGTACAATAAATAACTCCTTTTTTTTCAGGATTGAGGATCGAACTCAGGGCCTTGCGCATGCTAGGCAAATGCTCTGCCACTGAGCTAAATCCCCAACCCCCACTTTTTTTTTTCTTTAAAGAGAGAAGTACAGTAAGACAGAGAAAGAGAGAAACAATTTTTATTTAGTTTTTCATGTGCCTTTCGTTGCTCTGAGACTTCACTGGGTACATACATGGTGTAATTGCGCATGCCATACAAATGCCATGACTGCAGAGCCACCGCTATAGCCCTCAACTCCTTAATAAAAAAAGAAAAAAAGGGTTGGGGCTGTATCTCAGTGGTAGAGTGCGTGTACGGCATGTGAGGTGTGAGGTTCAATCCCTGTATCACACATATCCACGGAAATGTTTGGGTTCTTTTTTTAAACCATTTGCTTCTTGAAATATCCTCTTTCCCTTGTTTTTTTTTTTTAAGAGAGAGACAGTGAGAGAAAGAAAGAATCAATTTTATTTAGTTTTTCATGTAGCCTTTGTCTCTCAGACACTTCATGCTGGAGTTTGAACCTACGACTTCACACATGATAGGCAAGCGCCATAACCACTGAGCCACTGCTCCAGTTCCTCTCTTGGTCTTTCATATATCCATTACTCCTTATTTTCTACCTCCAACCCTGGCTGCTGTCTCTTTTCTTACTGCACGTTCTCTTTCTTTTTTCTTTCTTTCTTTCTTTTCTTTTTGGGGGGATGCTAGGGGTTGAATCCAGGACTTTGTACACACTAAGTATATGCTCTACCACCAACCTTCATCCCCACCCTGTGCTCTTTCTAGCCCAACTTCTCCATTTTTCTTTTTCAGTATCAGACACTGAATTCAGGGGTGCTTAACCACTGAGCCACATCCCCAGTCCTTTTTTTTTTTTTTAAGAGAGAAACAACTTTATTTAGTTTTTCACATGGCCTTAGTTGCTCCAACACTCAGTTGTGTACGTGGTGCTGGGGTTTGAACCCGGGTCCTCATGCTTGCCAGGCAAGCGCTGAAACCGCTGAGCCACCGCTCCAGCCCCTCCCCAGTCCTTTTTTATTTTGAGACAGCATCTTACTAAGTTGCTTAGGGCCTCACTAGGTTGCTGAAGCTGAGCCTTGAACTTGAGATCCTCCTGCCTCAGTCTCCTAAGCTGTTGGTATTACAGGTGTGTGCCACCACACCTGGCCCAACCTCTCTGTCTGGGTCACGCATTTTCCTAGGTGCTGTCATTGATTAGCATGGGTTTAGGTATGATATATAGAATACCTCCAACACTTCACTCTTGAGATTGACTTCTATATTCCAGTGCTTTCTGGACACCTTCCTTGTAGATCAGAGACATCCCCAAATACCAGTTTAAAGTCATCCCAGTGAACAGCATCCCGAGTTAATCTGCTACACAAGGCAAGAGTTCTAGGAGTCATGTAGCATCCTTACAACCCAGCTTCTGCCACTAGTTGAAATCAATAATCAAGTCCTGCAGAATCAAATCCTTAACTCTTACTCCCTAAGACGATCACTTCAATCATTGCAAACATGCTTGCTAGGCCTATCACATTATCTGAAGAATCTCCTAGATGAAGCCAGGCAGTGGCTCACACACCTGTAATCCCAGTGACTCAGGAGGCTGACACAGTATGATCAAAAGTTTTATGTCCGCCTCAGAAACTTAGAAAGATCCTGTCTCAAAACAAAAAATAAAAAGGGCTAGGGATGTAGCTCAGTGGTTCAACTCCCAGTACCAAACAGAAAAAAAAAATCTCCTAGTTGAAATCTTATTGCACTCTAACTCATTCTCCCCAGAGCAGTCCAAGTTAAATAGGCATACACACATTTTTAAATTTATATATTTATACATAAGTAAGATCATAAACTGGATGTGATGGCACACAACTGTGATCCCAGCTGTTTAGGTGGCTAAGGCAGGAGGATCACAAATTCAAGGCCAGCCTCACCAATCTAGTGAAAGCCTGTCATAAAATAAAAATAAAGATTTGGGGCTGTAGCTCAGTGGTACGGTGTGCCATGCATTCAATCCCCAGTACTGCAAAAACAAATAAATAAATAAATAAATAAGATCACGTCACTTTTGAAATTAAAACCCTTCAATGGCAGGCACTTCATTGTCTTAAGAATAAAGTCCAAACACCATTCCCTTATGTTACCAACTCAACTAGCCCATCAATATTTTGCTTCTGAAATAGTCACTCTCCCTCCCACCCCTAAGAACTTCTATCCATAAATCAGGTCTCAGTTCAAAGACTTCCTGGACTGGAGTGGTAGCTCAACAGTTACAGCACTTGCCTGGCATGTGCAAGGATGCAGGTTCAAACCCCAGCACCACATACACAACGAAGTGTTGGAGCAACGAAAGCTACATGAAAAACTAAATAAAACTGATTTTCTCTCTCACTGTCCCTTTCTCTTAAAAAATAAAAAAGAAAGAAAATGACTGGAAGATAATACTAACAATACAATGCAAGCACAAGAGGAACAAGAAAATTGCTGAGCTGTTGCCATCAAAAATATAAGATGGGGGGCTGAAGCGGTGGCTCAGCGGTTTCGCCGCTTGCCTGGCAAGCACGAGGATCCGGGTTCAAACCCCAGCACCATGTACACAACTAAGTGTTGGAGCAACGAAGGCCATGTTAAAAACTAAATAAAGTTGTTCCTCTCTTTCTTTGTCTCTCTCACTGTCCCTCTCTCTTTAAAAAAAAAAAAAAGTACAAGATGGGGCTGGAGTGGTGCCTCAGAGGTTAAGGAGCTTGCCTGGTATGCACAAGGACACATGTTCAAACCCCAGCACTATGTACACAATTAAGTGTTGGAGCAATAAAGGCCACATGAAAAATTGATTCTTTCTCTCTGTCCCTCTCTCTTAAAAAAAAAAAAAGTATAAGATGTTAAGTATCAAAATTAAGTAACTGACACAGTACAGTAAAAGCAAAACAAGCCAGGTATGGTGGTGCACAACCGTAATCCCAGTGACCTGGAAGGCTGAGGCAGGAGGATCCAAGTTCAAAGCTAGCCTAAGCAACTTAGTGAGATATTTATCAACTTAGCAAGACCCTCTCAAATGAAAAATAAAAAGGACTGGGGACGTGGCTCGGTGGTTAAGCACCATTGTGTTCAATCCCCAGTACCAAAAACAAAAAACAAACAAAAACAGGTGAGTGCAGTGTCACACATTTCAATTATTTGGGAGTCTGAGGCAGGAGAATACCAAATTCAAAGCCAGCCTGAGCAACTTAGTCAGATACAATCTTGAAATAAAAAAGGGCTTTGGGCTGGAGCTCAATGGTAGAGCACTTGCCTACCATGTGTGAAGCCCTGCATTCAATCTCCAGTACTATGATAAACAACTATTATTCAAATACCAGAATTTTGTAAAATAGAGTATTATAAAATATACAGATTAACTGAGGTAAATAAAAGACGGCAACTGTTGAGATATACTATCTTTGGTTAACTTCATCTTTTTACATTTCAAAAGTTAACTTATAGGGCTGGAGCGGTAGCTAAATGGTTATGGTGCTTGCCTAGCAAGTGCAAGGATGCGGGTTCATACTCCAGCACCAAGTATGCAATGAAGTGCTGGAGCAACGAAAGCCACATGAAAAACTAAATAAAAATTGTTTCTCTCTCTCCTCTCTCACTGTCCCTCAATCTTCGAAAAAAAAAAAAGGTTAATTTATGGGGTGCTGAAGTGGTGGCTCAGCAGTATTGCACTTGCCTGGCAGGCACGAGAATCTGATTTCGAACCCCAGTACCACATATACAACTAAGTGTCAGAGCAATGAAAACCAGAAGAAAAAACAGATAAATTGATTCTCTCTTTCTCTCTCTCTCTTCAAAGAAAAAAAAGTTAAGTAATACTATTTATAAAGTAGTTCATATCACAAAAAACCCATATTTCCAACTTCAAGAGGGAGAGGGATTGTAGAAAGGAATGGAAAACCATGGAATAAGGCAACACTAACCCCACAATTGGCTGGAATTCAGTAGACAGGGAACAGATCTCTCCACTTCATCTGCCAGTCTCATTTGGCTTACTGCATTCAATTATCCTCTAGAATGTAAACTCTGGGATTTCACCACAAAGACAGCTTTTTGTCTGTTTTGTTCACCACTGCATTTCTAGGGCCTAGAACAGTCTCTGGCACACAGTGCACAAACATTTGCTGAAAATTTAATGAATAACTGTGGTCTTCTTAGTCCCTAAAAATAGAAGCTTCAGACAAGTATTCATCATGCTTCTACTTTCTCCTCAAAAACACAGACCGATTTTATCTTTATAGTTACTATAGGGTCTGACACACAGAAAACACTTTGTTTACTATGTGACTAACAGCTATTAGTTATTTACTATGTGCAATGCACCATGCTGAAATGCTTTACAGACACACCTCATTCAGTTCCCATAGCAATTCCATTATCTAATTTTAGAGACCAGGACAATGAGGTTTTGGAGATTGACTGGTCAAAGAATTAATTATTCAGAATGAAATAACCATATAGAAAAGAAAATGAAAAGGGCTATATGAAAGGTAAGAACAAATGCTACAGAATTCAGGAGTTTACTTTCAATTTGGAAGTCATGAAGTATCTGTGAAAGGTTCATCAAAGAGGTAGCAGGCACTTAAATTATATTTTGAAAAATATGCAATTTCACAGCAAAAGATAGTTTAGGAAGGGACTGCTTTTTGCCACTTTCTTCACCAGGAATGCTTATGTAGAAAGGAGGAAATCTGAGTGGAATGCAGAATATATGGATAAATGCTAAATGGAATAAGACTAGTGAAGAGTAGCCAACTGTATTCCCAACAATTTGGAATGCTGAGGCAGGAGGACAGCAAATTTGAGCCCAACCCTGTCTCAAAATAAATAAATAAATAGGGGCTCGGCAGGTGCAGAGTCCTGAGTTCAAACCCCAGCACCACATACACAACTAAGTCAGAGCAACGAGAACTATGTGACAGACTAAATTAAATTCTTTCTCTCTCTCTCTCACACTGTCCCTCTCTTTTTAAAACAAACAAACAAAACCACTTAAAAATAAATAAATAAATTAGGCAGGGGATGTAGCTCAGTGGCAGAGTTTCTCTGGATTTAATACCCAGTAACCCCACCCCACATACAAAATTATAAGCTCTGGGGCTGGAGCAGTGGCTCAGCGGTTATGGCACTTAACTTGCATGTGCAAGTATGCGGGTTCAAACCCCAGCACCACGTACAGTAAAGTGTCCAAGCAATGAAAGTCCATGGAAAAACTAAATAAAATTGATTCTTTCTCTGTCCCTCTGTCTTTAAATAAATAAATGCTCAAATTATAAGCTCTTCTTCTACACTCTCAGTCTCAACTATTCTTTTTTTTTTTTTCAATTTTTATTGAGTTTTTCACAGGAATTTCACTGCTCTGACACTTAGTTGTGTACTTGGGTTGCTAGGGTTTGAACCCGTGTACTTGCGCATGCCGGGCAAGCACTGTAACCACTGAGCTACCACTCCAGCCCTCAACTGTCTATTCTTATTTACAAATTCAGCCTCACAATCTCAACAATGTCAATTTCAGAGTCAGAAAGGGCTTTTCCAGAGGAAGAAGAAAGCCCTTTACAGACCACATTCTGGTCAGAACCATACTGAATTATGTGGTTTCTCCATTTACAGACATACCAATGGGGTATTCTAAGAAGCACATCCTTAAAAATTTCATCTTGCAAGTATCTGAGAATGTGCTCACATAAACCTAGATGATACAATCGGCTACACACTTAGGCTATATGGTATAGTTTATTGCTCCTAAGCTATAAAGCATGTTACTATCCTGAACACTACAGGCAAGTGTAACACAAGTGTAGGTATGTAGTATGTATCCAAACAGAAAAAGTACAGTAAAAATATGGCATAAAAGAAAAAAAAAATGGTACACTCATATAAGGCACTTACTATGAATGACTTATAGGACTGGAAGTTGCTCTAGATGAGTGAATGAGTGGTGAGTGAATATGGAGGCCTAGGTCCTTACTGTATAAATGCAGACTTTATAAACACTTAGGCTACATGAAATTTATAAAAAGTATTTTTCATTGCTGGGCAGGAGCTGACCCCTATAATCCCAGCAGCTCAGGAGGTTGAGGCAGGAAGATTGCAAATTCAAAACCAGCCCCAGCAACTTAGGCCCTAAGCAACTTAGTGAGACCCTGTCTCAAAAGAAAATATTAAAGGGCTGGGAATGTAGCTCAGTGGTTAAGCAACTCTGGGTTCAATCCCCAGTACCACAAAAAGGGTATTTTTCTTTTCTGAGCATGGTGGCATATATCTGTAAAATTCTAGCACTCAGGAGGGTGAGGCAGGAGGATCATTAAGTCTGAGGCAAGTCTAGGCAAACTAGGGAGATCCTGACTCAAAATAAAAAAAAAGTGCCAGAGATGTAGCTCAATGGTAATTGCCCCTAGGTTTAATTTCTAGTACCAAAAAATAAATTTTTTTCTTTTTTCAATAATGAACTTCCAGAGTTGAGTTTTCACTTTAGTGAGAAAAAAAACAAATTAAATGTAAAGAATGTAAAAATAAAATAAAGAACTTCCCCTAGCTTACAGTAACATTTTTACTTCATAAACTTTAAAAAGTTTTTAAAACCTTTGACTCCTCTGTATTAACAGACTAAAACACAAATACATTGTATAGCTGTATAAAGTATTTTCTTTTTTTATGCCCTTTACCCAGGGCCTCCCCATGCTACACAAGAGCTCTACCCTAGCCCTTTCTATTGTTTTTTTTTTCCCCTGAGAGAGACAGAGTGAGAGTGAGAGAGAGAGAGAGAGAGAGAAAGTTAATTTAGGGGCTGGAGTGGTGGCTCAGTGGTTTCGAGCTCGAGGACCCGAGTTCAAACCCCAGCACCACATACACAACTAAGTGTTAGAGCAACTAAGGCCACGTGAAAAACTAAAGTTGCTTCTCCCTTTTTCTGTCTCTCTCTCACTGTCCCTCTCTCTTAAAAAAAAAAAAAAAAAAAAAAGAGAGTTAATTTATTTTTTTACCTGGTTTTTGTTTTTCCTCCACTTAGTTGTATACCTAGTGCTGGATATCAAACCTGGGTCTTTGCCCATGCCAAGCAAGCACTCAACCACTGAGCCACCTCTCCAGCCCCCTTTTCTATTTTATTTCTGAGATACAGATGGTTTATTTTTGAGATAGCTGCCAGGCTGGCCTTGCAATCCTTCTGTCTCAACCTCCTTACTGGCTGGAAATATATTCATGTACCACCATACCTAGCTCTTATTTTCTTTTCTAAAATTTTTATTTTTTAAGGTTTTAAACTTTTTTTTTTTTTTGCTAAAAACTAAGACATACAACACATACACACATGCTAGCAGGTTTGCCTAGCATGCACCACACACACACACACACACAAACCCAACAACACACAAAAAAAAATTTACACATTAGCCTTGACCTACAGTAAGGATCATTAATATCAGTCTTTCACCTCCACATCTTGTCCTACTGGAAGATTTTCAGGGGCAGTAACATGCATGGAGCTTGTTATCACTGATGATAACAGTATCTTCTGGAATACCTTCTTCTTTTTCTTTCTTTTTTTTTTTTTTTTAGAGAGAGGGACAGTGAGAGAGACAGAGAAAGAAACAACTTTATTTAGTTTTTCACATGGCCTTAGTTGCTCCAACACTCAGTTGTGTATGTGGTGCTGGGGTTTGAACCCAGGTCCTCGTGCTTGCCAGGCAACCGCCAAAACCGCTGAGCCACCGCTCCAGCCCCTACTGGAATACCTTCTAAAGAACGTGAGGCTCTTTTTGAGGTAGTGTTAACCTTTTCAGAAATATGTTTATGATAATTTGCTTATTTATTTATGTTACTGAGGATTGAATTCATGATTCACACATGGCACTCCAGCACTGAACTACATCCCCAGCACCGTTCGTGTTTCATTACAGATTTGCTTATAAGCAGATAATACACCATAAGCATTTGTATTTATTAAGGAAAACCTTCTGGTGTTGTTGGATCCATGTTTTCAAACGTGTCTCTTTTTGAGAGAGGGTTTCATTATGGTGCCCAGGATGGCCTCAAACTCCTGGGCTCAAGCAACCCTCTTGCTTCGGCCTTCTGAGTAGCTGGGTACAAAAGGTATGTCCCACCACACCTGGCTGGTGTTTTCAAATTTCCTTTTTTGCAGTAGTGGGGACAGTACCCAGGTCTTCACACTCCACCACTGAGTTACATTGGTAGCCCTTTTATTTTTTGTACTGGGGACTGAACCCAGGAACACTTCACCCACTGAGCTACATCCCAGTCTCCCCCTACTCTCCCCCATTATTTTTGAGACGGTCTCACTAAGTTGCTGAGGCTGGCCTAGAACTATTTTTTTTTTTTTTAAAGAAAGGGAAGGATAGAGTGAGAGAGAATATTTTATTTATTCATCTGTTTTTTTATTTCTCCAATGCTTGTGTATGTAGTGTTGGGGTTTGAATCCGGGTCCTCGTGCATGTGCCATAACTGCTGAGCCATCACTCCAGCCTATTTTTAAATACCTTATCAGATACTGCATTAAACCTGTAGCTCTTTTTTGTATTCACCCTAATTTTACATTAGCGAATCGTGCAGAGTGTACCCCTGAGCTCCTCCAATCAAGAGTGAAGGGCAGGATTCCATCAGGTTAGAGATATAAGCAGGTGGACTGCCAGCCCAAGTGTGCTTGCTCATCAGTCCCCTTTCTGAGAGTCTTTCTGCAGAAGTCGCCCTGCTCACCTATTGCATGTATTTGATTTTCTTAAAGCATCTCAGAATTTTTAATAATTTTATTTCTAACAAATTGCTTAAGGCCTCACTAAACTGTTGAGGCTGGCTTTGAACTTGCGATCTTCCTGCCTCAGCCTCCTGAGCAGCTGGCATGCGCCACCATGCTGGCTTGAAACAGAATTAAATAAATTAATAAACTTCTTTAGAAGGGTGCCTACTACTTAGCAAGTTTCAAATAAGCATCAGCTATTATTTCCTACCTCTTTTTTGAGGCTCTCACACTTTGGTGAAACCTGGATTAAAATATAAACTTTTGGGGCTAGAACTCAGTGCTTACTTCATTTGCCTGGCATGTGCGAGGATGCAGGTTTGAACCCCAGTACCACATACACAATGAAGTGTTGGAGTAACAAAAGCCACATGAAAAACTAAATAAAATTGATTCTTTCTCTCCCTCTCACTGTCCCTTTCTCTTTAAAAAATAAATAAATAAATAAATAAATAAATAAATAGGGGCTGTAGCGGTGGCTTAGTGGTTTCAGAGCTTGCCCGGCAAGCACGAGGACCCAGGTTCAAACCCCAGCATTATCTAAGTGTTGGAGCAACTACGGCCATGTGAAAAACTAAATAAAGCTGTTTCTCTCTTTCTCTGTCTCTCTCACTGTCCCTCTCTCTTTAAAAAAAAAATAAAAATAAAAAATAAATAAAATACAAACTTTCAAAAAATAATACAAATTTAAAAAGCTGGCAAATCATTTTTGAGGAAGGAGGGCTTCTCCAGAAGTCTCCCAGGATTCCCTTCACATCTAATTAGCAGAATCACATTATATATTTATGCCTAAGTCAATCACTATATAGGGAGATAGAATCACAATGATAGATTTAGAGTTTATGTTAATCAAGACCTACCACCCTGGGGCTGGAAGAGAGGCTGCCAGATTCCTAGTTAGCAAAGAGTGTGAATGGTGTTTCTGGCTGGTGCAGGTGTAGTGGCACATGCCTACAACCTAATCCCAGTGGCTCAGGCTGAGGCAGAAGGACTGCCAAGTTCAAGACCAGCCTCAGCAACTTGGCAAGACTCTGTCTCAAAATACAAAATAAAAAGGGCTGGGGATGTAGCTCAGTGGTAAAACAGCCTGGGTTCAATCCCTGGTTAAAAACAACAACAACAACAAAAAGACAAGTACCTACGAAGACTGATGAGACTGAAATCTTTGTTACAGAGAGGGGAGATAAAAGAATCTCCAGAACTGCAAACATTACCCATAGAATGCTCCTAACGCAGTGAATTCACTACAGAGGGCTGTTAAGGATAATGAAACTTGGTACAGCAGAACAAGTACAGGACACTGGCAAGAGCTGGAGCAGGATACACTGTGAGGCAATGAAATACAGCACGTTGTAGAGTCAGAAGGTAAGGGCAGGCCATGTTAGTACTGCCACTCGCAGAGCCTAGATTATCAGCCTTGGACTAGTCATCTAATCTTCTCAAAGCCTCAGTTTATCATTTTAAATGAGGATAACCCAAACTATCTTGGATTAGATGTTAAGATTAAACACTAGTCCTGTGTTAGTTCTATCCCCATGGTATATGAACAAACAAACAAAAAAAAGAAAGAAAGAAAGAAAGAAAGAAAAAGGCTGATAAGCAAAAAGGCAAGGTAGGACAACAGAAGTACTTTACCTTAGATGGAATCAGTAAGGTGCAAGTTACCTGCCTCTAGACTAAAATTCTCTTCAGGACCTTGGTCAGATTGTTGTTCTATTGAAGACTTTCATCTTAAATTCTACTAGAAAAGTACTAACTTAAATCTTCCTACATTCAGCAAAATAGGTAAGAATCTCACTCCCGGTTTTGCTGCTTATTAGCTGTTATCTCTAAGGTTCTTTGCCAATCTGTTCCACACTAAGCTTAATAAATGCTAGTTCCTTTCCTTTGGGGGACTGGCACCTGTGTTTTTCTGAAACTGAAGACCAATACAAAGTCCATAACAAAAACGTCTATAATAAAAGTTGCTAAGATTGATTCTTTTTTTCTTTTTTGCAGTGCTGGGAATCAAACCTGGGGGTCTACCACTGAACCATATCCCCATCACACTAATTTTTTTCATTGATACATAAAGCTATAGATAATAATACAGGCCTATCTAGTCTTACTTCCAGAGGATTTCAGAAACCAGAATACTTAAGAAAAAGGACCTAAGATTATTGAAAGTGGAAAGAATATTTACAGAGCCCTTACTAGACTTCAAATACTGTCTTAGTCTTCAAATCTGAGTCTTCAAACACCTTGATAACAGTACAACCTCTCCCCCCACCATTTTTTTTTAAGGTACTGGGAATTAACCCCAGAGACACTTTAACACTAAGCTACATCCCCAACCGTTTATTTTTGAGATAGGGTCTTGCTAAGTTGTTTATGGCCTCACTTATTTGCTGAGGATGGCCTCCAACTTGGGGATTCTCCTCAGTCTCCTGAGCCACTGCAATTATAGGTCTCTGGCACCACACTCTGTCCTCTCCCCTTTTTTTAGAGATGAAGAAAGGAAGGCTCAGAAATGAAGGAAAATAACATTTATTGTGAACTATGGTAGATACTTTCTATATGTATTGTTTCATCTGTCAATTAAATAACTTCTCTGGATGAAGGATAGGGAATGGTAGGTCTGATCATAAAACCAGATCTGATTCTAAAGTCACTGCCTTGCAGCTCAAGGGAATAATTTGTTTGTTCAGGACCAGAGATTGTACAAAATTCCAGATTCCCGTTTAGCTCCTCCACACAATAGTTGAGGTTAGCATTTCACTCCCGACTTCTCTGGTTTCGGTCAGACTTCCAAGATTTCAAAGTGGGCTCACAACACCACCACCTTTTACAACTTTGTGTAAGGTTAAAAAGCTTCCTTTCACCATCTTCCAGCCCAACCACTAGAGGGCCAGGCCATAAAAAGCATTTAAAAACTAGGGCTCTGGAGTGATCACCCCGGATCAGCCACAAACTGTGTGACCTTGGGTAAATTACCTCTCTAAGCCTCAGTTTTCCCATCTGTAAAACAGGAATAACTGTGGTACCTTTCTCGTTAGATCGTACAAATTAAAGAAGACATGATAAGACGACTGAACAATGTCTGCACAGAGATCTGAGCAAATCTAACAATTTTCAGTGCTGCAGAGGAACGACTACCGGTGGTTCTGTCTCTAAACCCAAAGTCTCCGCCATCGTATTCTCGTGGGGCACAGGCCTTGCCGACCAGAGTGCCCACAAAAAGATCAACAGGTCTCTGGTTTTCTCCCAACCGTGGCTGATCTAGAAACCTGAAGTCCCCGACCACATACACGGCCAAGAGGTCTTGGCCTTTGTGGTTTTTCGACCACAACGAAGGCTGTCATTCGGAGTCTTCCCGAACCACCCCGTTTCGACCTCGGCTTAAGAAGTTCTGGCCTTCAGCGGCTCAAGCTGCCCTGGACCTGGCAGCCGCTGGTTACCGGTTCCGAAGTGGCTGCCCAGCGACGTAGGTGGGGCTTCCCGGACTCCAGAGGAGCCCCTCAATCTAGTGCAGGGGCGCGTCGGCCCCACACACGCGCGGGGACGGCTGCCTCGGCGGTGCCCAGGCCTGACTCCGGGAGCCCGGCCCCCAGCCCCATTCTCGGAGCGGGCGGACGGGGTCCCCCTTCCCACCCCTTCGGTACGCGCGGGCTAGGGCCCAAGGCTAGCACGTGGGGACTCCAGGCGCGCCAAGGTGTCCCCGGAACCAGCCCCCGAGGACTACTCCCAGCGCGGCCATAGTCCGGCCCCGAACCGGCCCGAGGGGCACTCCCAGTCCGGTTTCTCGCCTCGGAGTTATCTAGAGAGACCGCAGACACACTCTGCAGATCCGAGACAGGCTCTCGCTACACCCACGCCCCCAAACTGTTTCAATCCATGTACCCAGTTGCCTGGTTTCCTTACCCATCGCGGCTCCGCTCGCTCAGACTTGGCGGCGGCAGCTGCGGTAGCTTCAGCAGACAATATGGCGGAGCTGCAGGACGGCAGCCTGAAAGGGACAAATATTTCTCCTCCGACGAAACGCGTTCTCCTCCTCCCCTTTGCGCCTAGATTATGCCAAAGGCGCTCGTTTAAAGAGACCGCAGCCACTAGAGGTGGGGACTAGAGACGAAATACAAAGTAGGGTGGGTGGAACGAGTACGGGAAGGGATACGCACTAAAAAATGTTAAAAGTGCCAGGTATTCCTTTGTGATGTGGCCTCTCTCCCAGAAACTTTTTCACCCAGAAACGTAACCCTTTCTTTGGTAATTAAAGCCAATTACAGGCTGAATAGGAGTAAGGAATCATCTGGAGAGGGAAAGTGATTCCCTCAAGGCTATAGAGATAAGCAAAAGAAGAAGTCAAGACTAAACCCAGGTTTTTTGACTAGGTCCTACACTCAAAGCTCTAGTTAAGATTGCAATCTTATTGGGAGATAAGAAATTGAAAAAAATAGGAACTAAGAGTATAAACTCAGTGACTCAGTGGTAGGGCACATCCTTGGTATGCCAACAGCCCTGGGCCTGATCCCTAGCACCAAAAAAAAAAAAAAAAAAAAAAACAAAAAAAAACAAACAAACCAGGAGAGAGGCTTGTGCAGTATAAATGACAGAATGACTGTGACTGTGGGATCATTATGCACCTATGCTCTCATAAAGCTCCTTGAAGGCAGGGAGTCAGTTCTATGTTGTTCACCACTGTGTCTCCATATCTCCAGCACCTAGTATAGTTAGTATCTGACACAGCCCTGGATGAATAAACAAATGCACACAGGACAGTGAGTTACACAGAGCAAGTTTTTACCAATGAGGAAATTGAGGCTCTGAGTGCTCATGTTATGCGCCCTTTGAATCAAGAATTTATGACTGGGGAGCTGCAGCCATGGCTCAATTGTAGAGCACTTGCCTGGCATGAGCAAGGACCTGAGTTTGATCCCCAGCACCACATACACAACTAAGTCAGAAAAACAAAAACCAGATGAAAAATTAAATAAAACTGATTCTTTCTCTCTCTCAAAAGAATATAAAAAGGGGCTGGAGCACTGGCTCAACAGTTAGGGCACTTGCCTGGCATGTGGAAGTACCCGAGTTCAAACCCCAGCACCCACGTACACAACTAAGTGTCAGAGCAACGAAAGCCATGTGAAAAATTCAATAAAAATTGATTCTCTCTGTCTCTCTCACTCTCCCTCTCTCTTTAAAAAAAATTTATATATATATATATATACATATATATATATATATATATATAAATTTATGACTGGGCAGGGCACCTATAATCCCAGTGACTCTGGAGGCTGAGGCAGATGATCCCAAGTTTCAAGCCAGTCTCAGCAATTTAATGAGAACCTATCTCATAAAAAAAGAAAAAAGAGTAAGGGGCTGGTGCAGGGGTTGCACAGGGGTAGGTTCACTCCCCAGTACAGCAAAAAATAAAGAATAGACAAGCACAGCGGCACACACCTGTAAACCCAGCAGTTGGGAGGCTGAGACAGAAGGATTCCGGCCTCAGCAATTTAACAAGGCCCTAAGCAACTTAGACCCTGTCTCAAAATAAAAAATGAAAAGAGCTGGGGTTGTAGCTTAGTGGCAAAACACCCCTGGGTTAAATCTGCAGTACCGGGGTTGGAACAGTGGCTTAGTGGTTATGGTGCTTGTCTGGCATGCAGGAGTACGTGATTTGAACCTCACCAGTACACAACCAACATGTTGGAGCAACGAAACCCACATAAAGAACTAAATAAAATTGATTCTTTTTCTCTCTCTCATTGTCCTTCTCTCTTAAAAAATAATAAAAATTAAAAATATTCTGCAGGGGGCTGGAGCAGTGGCTCAAGCAGTGTGGCTCAGTGGTTAAGGCACTTGCCCAACATGCTCAAGTACACGAATTCAAATCCCAGACCACATACACAACGAAGTCTTGGAGCAACGAAAACTACAGGAAAAACTAAATAAAAAAAATTGTTTCTCTCTTTCTCTTATTGTCCCTCTCTCTTGAAAAAAAAAAAAAGGAATGCTTACAAATATAATTTTAAAAAATCTGCATTACCATAAAGAATAGGGGCTAGAGCAGTGGCTCAGCAGTATCGTCATTTGCCTGTCATGTGTGAGGAACTGGATTCAAACCCCAGAACCACGTACACAACTGAGTGTTGGAGCAATAAAAGCCAGATGAAAAAATAAATATTGATTCTCTTTTACTCTCTCTCTCTTTGAAAAAGAAAAAAGTTGTATACCAGGTAATGATAAACACTCATATACTTAATTTTTATAACACTGTGCCAAATAAGACTACAACAAAATCATTTATTTTAAGCCCCTGGTTTGAGGATAATAATTAACAAGAGCAGTAAAGCACTTGCCCATCATGCTTGAGGACCCAGTTTCAAACCCTAGCACCATGTATACAAAGTATCGGAGCAACAAAAACCAGATGAAAAACTAAATGTAATTGATTCTGTCTCTCTCTCTTTCTCCCTCTCTCTTTAAAGAAAGAAATAATAAAAACAATTATGGCTGGTACCCATTAGGTTCCAGCTTCCTCTCCACACAGGAACCCAGGTCTCTAGCATGCTAAGCAGGTGCTCTACCACTGAGCCATAGCCCCAGGAGTCCTTTTTTTTTTTTTTAAAGAGACAGGGACAGTGAGGAAGACAATCAATTTTTATTGAGTTTTTCACATGGCTTTCGTTGCTCTGACACTTAGTTGTATATGTGGGTGCTGGGTTTGAACCCGTGTACTTGCCACCTCTCCAGACCCCAGGCATCCTTTTTTGAATAATGAAGTGCCAGTCCATGTTGACACAGAGTCAAGTTATGTCTTCAAGTCACCGGTCCCAAAAAGGACCTTTCAGAGACAAAATAAAGGAGCTGGTATCTGGTCCCCAGGTATGTCATAACAGCCAACTTGTGTCTGGTCCACTCAGGCCTCAAAAGGCAAACTGTAGGTTCTGGGGATATAGCTCAGCAGTGGAGAGTATGCCTCCATGTCTTAGGTCCTGGGTTCAATCCTGAACAACAACAACAAAAAAGGCGGGCTGTGTCCCCCAAGGTCAGCAAAGGGAACACTCTATTTCCTTTCCTACTGCCACTGATCAAGAGAGGTCAAACCTCATCACTGTTTTACTGTTTTTCTTGCCTCTTCACTGGTCTCCTGCCCCCAGTCTCCCTTTCCCACTTGTATCCTTAAAAAGCAGAGACCTTACAGTGTAACCCCTCTGCTTAGCAACTTCCCCCTGCCTGGGTGCCAGGTTAGGCAACGCCCAAGCATTTCAATCTGGCACACAAACTGATGCTTACCAGCTTCTTGGGCGACTCCCCATCAGGTAAGCCAGGCTCCAACCATATTTAGGGAACCACTTTTTCCCAATATACTCATTTATTCTCTGTGTCTTTGCATATGCTGTCCCCTTCCCCTTGACCATGTAATGAATTATTCACTTTCGGGACCCAACTCAACCATCACCTCTTCAGAGAAGCCGGTTTTCCCAGTCAGGGTATCCGTCCGTTCTGTTTCTACAGTGCCCTGGACCCTTGTTTTCCTTAGCAATTTACACCCATTTGCTCATAAGGTATGTCCATCTCTCCCTTCGTTACCACCCCAGTTTTTAACACAGTTCCTTTCTCAAGAGAAGTACCAAAAACATGTTGAGGTGTCTGTCTGCCATCCAGCACTGAGTTCATTTGCATGTCCTGGGGCCAGTCAGGGCTCAGGGAGAAGGGAATGGCTGCATCTCCTCTCCTTCCAGCCTGAGCCCTCCATCCTATGCCTGTTAGAGCCCGCTGACCCTCCACACAGCTGTTTCCACTCTAGCACTTGACCCTACTCACACACTTGCCTAGGCCAAGGCCCAAGGTCCTCCCTGATCCAGCCTCTACTGTCCTTTCCAGACCCACCCCTCACCCCACTTTCTTTATCCTTCCTGCTCGAGGAACCACATTCTGCTTAACCTCTCCCCTCCAGCACACCAGGGTGTTCCAAATCCATGTGCTATTGTTTATGCCCCTTTTTCTCATTGGAATGCACTTTCCTCCTCTTGCCCACCTGGGAAGTGTCTGATAGAACTCAGACTATCCCCTCCTCTAAGACCAGAGAGCACTAAACATCTGCTCCGCTACGCTACTCTGTACCTTGTAACAGTCACATCGTCCAGGGTGGTGTGGCTTGTGTCTGCGTCTTGGCATCCTCACTGTCTATCACAGTACCTGGCACAAAGCAGGGCTGTGGTGACTGCATGCTGGGAGAATCCAGCATTCTACAAGGGCAGCAATGTCATCTTTCAGAGGTTTTTTTAATGGCTAGTTCTACCACTTCCTAGCTGTGTTACCATGGGCAAGTCACTACAGCTCTCTGAGTTCCATCTCCTCATCTTCAGTAGTAACACCTCCTAGGGTTTTCATAAAAGTTTGACAAGGCCTGAAATATAGAGTAGCATCTGTGACACAGCCACCATTCAGTTACCAGCAGCAATCACTACCATGGCCTCTGGTGCCTCCTTAACTCCTATCCATTGGAGAAAGCAGAGCCCACGGACCCCAGAAACCACATGTGGAGCTTCCCAGCCCAGAATTCCACACTTCTGGCTCTCTGACTGACTGAAGAGAAAGAACCACAGTACACAGGCTTGTTGGGAGTATAAAAATAGGACTTTTTTTTTTCCTCTTACAACATCAATTATCAAAGAAAGAAACAGTACGTAACAAAAATACAAAGCTCTGGTGGATTTTTTTGTCTTTTTTTTTTTTTAAACCCCACACTTACCCCTCCCCAACAGCCACTTTCCAGAGAGCCCCTGGCTGAAGCCTGGATGCTGTCCCTGGGTTTACCCTGAAGCTCAGGAGAACCGGTGATCCAGGTCTCTCTGGGGGCTGGCTGAGTACGAGTAGGCCTTGCCCAACACGAGGCGGTCCCGCAGCAGCTTGAAGAAAGCATAGTAGTTGCTGAAGAGGATGAGGGCCAGTGAGATGGTCTGGTGCCACTTTTCAGAGGACATTAAAGAATACAGCTGGTAGATAATGACAGCACCCTCCAGCAGGAGGAGGATATTGAGGATCCGCAGAGGTTTGCTGAAAAAGAACTGTCCAGGGAAGGACAGGCATGGAGCAGAAGTATACTCCAGAAACCTGCCTCTTGGAAGGGGAAGAGCTCTTGGGGCCCCATGCAGACTAGGTGGGGAGAAGACTCAAGTGAGGAGAAGACTGTAGGATGGGCATGGACTTCGCCACCTCATTAGCCTTCGCTTATGACATTCCTCTTGACACATCTACTGCTCTCACCTAAGTTGTTAAAGATACTGTTCAACTCCAGCCTCCTCTTGGAAGCCTTTCTTGAAGTCTTTCTTGCTCTCTCAAGCTCTCTCTGGTCTAAAATCAACATCCTTTTATATGTCATCCTCTTGGTATTGTTGGGCCTGAACAAATTAAAATCTTACCGCCTCAGCAAGGAAAGTTATAGACTGTACAGCCTGAGTACCTGGTACTTCCTGTGTAGCATACCTAGCTAGGCTGGAAGCTTCCCGGGAACATGAAAACACCACACTCTTACATGTGTTTCAGGGCAAGGTAGAGTGCTGTATTTAAGAAAAATTTTCTGCTAGGTTCAAAAAAGTACCCAAATCTAGGCAATCACAGTTCTGCAGGGGCCAGGGTACCTAAACTCAAGAGCTGCTTACAGATGAGGGAAGCAGTGGCAGGAAATGGGAGTTCAAGCAACCAGGATGCCAGGCTCAGCTTGGCACCTGACAATCCCTTCCCTCTCTGGGCCTCAGGTTTCTCAACTGAAATGAAGATAACAGACGACTGGCTTCTCAGACTGCGCCCTTGAGAGAACCAGGCCCCCCAGGACTGGCTTCTCAGACTGCGCCCTTGAGAGAACCAGGCCCCCCTGATTCCCTCAGAAGCTTCCACAGAGGCAAACAGGGAGAAAAGGGGGATCCAACCCTTTCAGATGGCACAGTGCCATGAAGTCCTACGCGCTGAATTTTGGTCTCTATGTTGAAAAAATGATTTTGACAGTAAAATAAATAAAATGGAGAACTCATGCCTTGCTGATTTTGAGCAGCCTTTTTCCACAGTGCAGAGTCCTGTGTCCTTACCATCAGTTCCCAAGCATCCCAGGAAAGCACCCTTGAATAAGTTAAACTCTCTAAGCTGATTTCAGTATCTGGATGCAGGGATAGCCCTGGTGTTTCTCTCCCACGCAAGATTCTGGGGAAGACTAAGTGGGAGGGTGCACGGGAAGTGCTTAGCACAGTGCCTGGTTTATAGCAAGCAGTGATCATTATTATTCCCCACCAAGAACTCCTTCTTTTATTGTATAATTTTCTCCATCCAATGCTCTGAATGCTTTGTTCCCAAATGAGCTGCAATTAGGAAGCAACAATTTGTGTGGCTGCCCTGGTGCTACATGTATGCTCTATCTTCCTATGAGTTTGGGAAATCCTAAAAATAGCTTTCGCTTGCTGTGACATCACTTTTCTCCCTGTCGGTCTCCACCGGCCCCCTGCCCTCTAGATGGGGACAAGACCCTCCTTCCCAGGGGAGGAAACTCACATGGAACCGGAAGTGGGAGACATCAGAGGGTATGGCCACATTGTAGTGGCCCACTGCCTTGTAGACGTTCTTGCTGTGCTTCACCAGTACGCCCTGTGGCCACATGCATTCTTCAGTCCACCTGGAGGCACAGTCCAAGAGGGCTCCTTATTCCCAGAACAACCATGAACGGGGGTGCCAGAAGATGGGGCACAGGGAGATCACCAGGGCTCTACTTCCATTTCTACTGCTTAGACGCAATAACTTTCCTTTCCTGGGTTTTGGCTGCCTCTGCTCTAAAATGGGGTAAGAACCATGAGAAATACACTACACCAGAAGTGAGAAGGTCCAGAGCTGGAGGGCCATCAAGAAAATCCTTTTCCTTTCTGGGCTCATTTGCTTCACCTGGTTTCACCTCCAGCCTACGACTGGTCCACTACAGCTTCCCGAGTTGTTTCTATAAAACACTAGGCTAAGCCTGACTGTGTTCTGCTGCAAAGGTGCTGAAGGCTTCCCAGTGCCCACAGCTTTGGCATGGCCTATGAGATCCTGTACGGCTGCCTGTGACTCCCACCACACAGCTCATGTTCAAGCCTCTCAGAACTATTTCAGTTCCTCTAACACACCACACTACTAGCGTCCCTGCAAAAGCTGCTCCTCCAACCGGACTGACCTTCCTGATGCCTTAGCCTTCCCACAAGCTCTTCATCACCTTGTTTTTTTTTTTAGGGCTGAAGAATGAACTCAGGGTCTTGTTAGGCAAGCACTTTGCCACTGAACTAAATTCCCAACCCCTGCTCTTCTTCATTTTTAAACACCAGGGCTCCTGCTAGGTGCAGTAGTACACACTCAGGAGGCTAATGTAGGAAGCTCACAAGTTCAAAGTCAGCCTCAGCAACTTAGTGAGGCCCTAAACAACTTATCAAGACCCTGACTCAAGGGGCTGGAGCGGTGGCTCAGGGGTTACAGCACTTGCCTGGCATGCACAAGGATGCGGGTTTGAACTCCAGCACCATGTACACAACGAAGTGTCAGAGCAATGAAAGCCACGTGAAAAACTAAATAAAATGGATTCTCTCTCTCACTATTCCTTTCTCTTTAAAAACAAACAAATAAAAACCCTGACTCAAAAAAAAAAAAATAAAAAATAAAAATGGCTCAGTGGTTAAGCACCCCTGAGTTAAAAAAAAAAAAAAGAAAAAAAATCCAAAAGCCTTTTTATGTTTGTTTTTAGTGCTGGGGATTGAACCTAGGGCCTCATCCAAGTAAGTGCCAAGGTAAGCACCAATGAGCTACATCCCCAGTGCTTTGTACTTCATTTTGAGACAGGGTTTCTCCAAAGTTGCTCAGGCTGGTCTTGAACTTAAGATCCTACCTGTCTCCCAAGTTGCTGGGATGACAGGTGTGCACCACTGTACCCAGCCAGAAAGCCTCCTTTAAATTCCCCAGAGTTGAGCGCCCTTTTACTGTTACCTCAATTTCCTGCTGTTGGTTCACATTGCCCGATGTCGGTCATTTATTTATTTCCCTGTCTGTGCCCAACTAGGCTGGAAGAGCTTTAGGAAGGGGACAGTGTCTAATTCATTGCTGTGCCCTCAGATCATGCCACAAAGCCTGGCACTGAGAGGCCCATGAGCCTGTGCTGGGCATGGTGAAACCAGTGAGCTTTCTTCCAATATCCTGGGAGCTCTCCCAAAGGTCCTGGGCCAGAGACTGACACCCACAGCCTACAAAAAGCTCTCTTCTAACCCACATTCTGCCACACTAATTCATTCATTTAAAAGCTAGTTATGGGTACTGAAGCAGTGACTCAGCAGTTAGAGCACTTTCCTGGCATGTGCAAGGACCAGAGTTCGAATCCCAGCACCATGTA
Organism: Aplodontia rufa; assembly: GCA_004027875.1. Taxonomy (NCBI): domain Eukaryota; kingdom Metazoa; phylum Chordata; class Mammalia; order Rodentia; family Aplodontiidae; genus Aplodontia; species Aplodontia rufa. The sequence goes on along the minus strand of PVKS010005105.1, from coordinate 13,482 downwards.
CACAACTAAATGTTGGAGAAACAAAAGCCAAATGAAAAAATTAATAAAAGTGACTCTCTCTCTATCATCTCTCTCTCTTAAAAAAAAAGTAAAATTAAAAACTAGTTATGGTCAGGCTCACACCTGTAATTTCAGCAATTCAGAGGCTGAGACAGGAGAATTTGCAAGGCCAGCCTTACCAACTTAGGGATAACCTGTCTTAAAAAAGAGGGGGCTGGAGTGGTAGCTCAGCAGTTACGGCATTTGCTTGGCCTGGCATGCGTGAGTACGCAGGTTTGAACCCCAGTGCCATGTACACAACGAAGTGTCGAGCAACTAAAATCACATGAAAAACTAAATAAAATTGATTCTTTTTTTCTCTCTTACTGTCCTTCTCTCTTAAAAAAAAAAAAAAAAAAAAGAAAAAGAAAAAAAAAAGAGAAAAAGAGCTGGGGATGTAGCTCAGAGGGACAGCATCCCTGGGTTCAATCTCTAGTACCAAGAAAAAAGAAAAGACACACCTACTATGCACCAGGTGCAGTGGCACATGCCTGTAATCCCAGTGACTCAGGAGAATGAGGCGAGACCCTAACTATAGCCCAGGGATGTGGCTCAGTGGTAGAAAACTCCTAGGTTGAATCCTCAGTACTGAAAACAAAACAAAAAAAACCTGTTTGTGTTATACACACCCACACAGATAAACCGCACAGTGCATATGCTGAATGAAAGAAGATGGACACAAGAATGTCTACTTATGATTTCACTGAAGTTTAGAAAAGGCAGAACTAACCTATGGTGAAAGGAAGCAGAAATATGGTGGTTGTGGGGTCACTTGGAAGGGCCAGAGGAAATTTTCTGAAGGGCTAGAAATGTTCTCTACCCTAATGGACGTAGGTTACATGAATGTACATACCTTTATCAAAACTCAAAATATTGTATACTTTATAATTTGTATATTTCACTGTATGTAACTTTTACCTTAAAAGGAAAGGACTAGGGCTGGAGCGGTGGCTCGGTGGTTGAGGTGCTTGCCTGGCATGCACAGGTACACAGGTTCAAAGCCCAGCAACCCACATACACAACAAAGTGTCAGAGCAACGGAAGCCATGTGAAAAACTCAATAAAAATTGATTCTCTCTGTCTGTCTCTCTCTCTTTCTGTCCTTCTCTCTTGAAAAAAAAAAAAAAAAAGGAAAGGACTAGGGGCTGGAGAGGTAGCTCGGTGGTTATGGCACTTGCCTGGCATGCGCAAGTACACAGGTTCAAACCCCAGCACCCACGCACACAACTAAGTGACAGAAAAATGAAGATTATGTGAAAAACTCAATGAAAATTGATTCTCTGTCTCTCTCTCACTGTCCTTCTCTCTTTAAAAAAGAAAAGACAAGACTAGGGGGGGTGGGCGATGTGGGGGTAATTCTGGTTTAAGAACATATGCCTATCATGTTGCTGCTTTGTATGCATTTATGATTGTACAATAACTCAACTCCTTAATAAAAATAAAATAAATAAATAAATAGAATGGATTGGGAATGTAGCTCAGTGGTAAAACACCCTGGGTTCAATACCTTGTGCCAAAAAAAAAAAAAAAAAAAAAGAAAAAGAAAAAAAGAAAGAAAAGAAAAAAGGAAAAAAAAGGACTAGGGGGCTGGAGCAGTGGCTCAGCGGCTCTGGCCCTTGCCTGGCATGAGCAAGGATGTGGGTTTGAACCCCAGTACCACTTATATGACAAGTGTTGGAGCAATGAAAGCCACATGAAAAAACTAAATAAAATTGATTCTGCCTCTCTCTCTTAATGAAAAAAAAAAGACTATACACAAAAACCACAAAAAATTTGCAGATACTTAACATAAACCAGGCAATTATGGGAAGGGCTAGGGGAGGCAGCTGAGGACTAAATAGGCGAGGCCCCTGACCTCCAGAAGTGTTAAGTCCTAGAATGGCAGACAGGCACATAAACGAACACAGCAGAAAGCATTACGTGCAATGAGTATGGTATGGGGTCCTCATAGGGGAGGGCTCTGAACCTATAATTATTATCATTTGTTTTTCAGTGCTGGGGATTAAACCTAGGACCTCACTCATGTTAGATGAGTGTTCTATGATTAAGCTACATCGCCAGTCCTTTCAGAAAATATTTTGAGACAGAATCTCGCCAAGTTGCACAGACTGGCCTGGAACAACTCCTGCCTCAGTCTCCTGAATAGCAGAGATTATAGGCAGGTGCCACCACGCCTGGCCTGAATCCATTCTATGGTGGTCAAGAAGTGTTCCTGGAAGAAGCAAAGTACTAAAAGATGGATAGGTGTTAATCTGCTGAAGAAAGAAAGGGCCTTCCAAACAAAACATATGTTGTGGGCAAAAGCCTGGATGCAGAAGTATATAAAGCATCTGAAGACCTGAAGCAGTTTGGTCTGGCTAGAGCAGAACATGAACTGGGCACCGTAAGAGAGAAGCACAAAAGGCTGGCAGGACTTAGTTCAACAGCTGGGCAGCCATGCGAAGGAGCCGGTATCTTATCTGAAGACCTGAGTGAGCCACAGACAGGCTCATCCTCCTCTTCAGCTATGTTCTATATTTGTACTCTTCCCTCCCCTCGGAACCCAAGGCGAAGCCACGGCCCCCTTTGGCCCATTCAGCAATGCCCAGTCATTTTTTCCAGATCACCTGGACAGAACAGGAAAGGGATCCTTGAATAGCATGGAGGGACAACACCAGGTGCCTTGGCTTTTGTAGCCTCTCTGTACATTTTGGCTTCTTGGTGGGCTTCCTCCTCTCTGCTACGTATTATCCTGGGCTCCAGACTCAGATGTGATTCAGAGATGGTCCTAGCCTTGAGGAGTTTTCAGTGTAATGGGGGAAAACAGGCAGGAAAATTAGTATAACCTGGGGCAAAAAGTGCTTTGATAAAGGGCTGTAGAAATATTAGGCATCAATGAAGAATAAGCCAGGCTAAGGGAGGACAGCTCAGCAACTCAGGAGAGCAAGGTGACATCTGCCTCTGCTCTGGGTGTAGTGCCATCCTGCCACTAGGCCTTTTTCACCTCATTCTCACTATTTACATATGTGCCGATCTCCCCACCACTCTGTAAACTTGCTCAGGATTTCGTCAGTCTTTCTTCGCTGTGGCCCTCCTTCCCTGGCCAGGGTTCACTATTAGCTAACAGCACCACATCCTGACCCAGACCGATGTTTCTAAAACACACCTTGGAACACCTCTGCTGTTCAATATCATCCACTGCTCCCCTCAGTCTACAGGGCAAAGTGCAAGATCCTCTGCCTGATACCCAGCACCAGGCTTGGTATGGATTAGTAGAAGTAATGACTGATGGAAGATGAGATAACCTAATGCTGAGTGGCTGAGTGAGCAGAGAAGGGAGTAAACAGTGAACGAAGGCAAGTCTGCATGCAGGAGCAAGCAGTCCACGAGTGAACAAATAAATGAGCCAGTGAACGAGGGAGCCAATGAGTACGTGCATTCACCACCTGCCGCCTCTCATCTCCAGGACGCAGCAAACTGCCCAAGGACAGGGAACAAGTCTGTCTACTCTGGATACAAGACTAATATTCAAGACAAGCTCAATAGCTATTCACTGACTAACTGAGTTCATGAACAGTGGGCAAGGGCCAGCAGACACTGACCAGGAGGGCTGGGGCTGGGCAGAGCCAGGATGGGCAACTCACGGGTGCTGTAGCACGTTGGAACATAGTGCGGGGTCCACCTTCTGCCAGCAGCCCAAATGGGCAGCAGCCTTGTGCAGCAGGTCGCAGTAGCTAGCAGGAAGCAGGTGCTGCATGAGGATCACTGAGGTGCTGATGGATACCAGCAGGAAGAGCTCACAGGACCAACGCTTGTCATAGTAATGTGTATTCTGGGAACAAACGGAGGGAGGTAAGCTTTGGGTACTTGTAACAGTATCATTCCCTCTCTTCCTTGATTCTATCTGCCTCAGAGGTTAGGGCAGTGTTGGAGTGACCTCAGGATGGCCTGATACCAAAAATCACACACCTAACAAAGGTTTAGACCCTGGGCCTACTCGTCAGTTTTCTACAAAGAAAAATTGTTCCTACTGCCCCCCACTCCACAATGAGCCAGAGCTCAGGTTCTGGGATCCAAGAGACCTGAATTCAAATACGCAGCATTGGGCTGGAGCAGTTGCTCGGTGGTTACAGCACTTGCCTAGAATGAGCAAGGACCCAGGTTCAGATCCTAGCACCAGGTACAGAACTAAGTGTCAGAGCAATGAAAACCATGTGAAAAACTCAATAAAAATTGATTCCGTCTGTCTGTCCCTCTCGCTCTCTCTCATTGTCCTTCTCTCTTAAAACAAAAAACAAACATTAAATATATGACTTTGGGCAAGTCATTAAAGTTATATGTGCTCTGGTGTTCTCATCTTTTAAATGTGGGTAAGAGTAACCACCAAGCACCTTTAAGAGGCATCAGGAGGATTAAAATATACATGAAAATTCCTAGCATGTTGTAAATGCTCAAAAGACTTTGAGTCCTGGATGAGCAGGTACCTTCCCAGAAGGCCGTATGAGAAAGAGAACATAGGCTTTTAGAGTCCCTCAGGTCTGGAAGAATCCTGGCTTCCCTACTTAAGGTCAAAGCAGGACACTGTGACACGCGTGTCAAAACAGCCACTGAAACACAGTCACTGGTCTTTGTTATCAAACACTTCGAATAACAAAGCCATGTCTCCTTCACTGACTGAGTGACCTTGGACATGTCACCTCTTTCAGGAAGCTTATTTTCTGCACTCCAAAATGGGGGCAGTAGTCACTCTAGCTCTCCAGATGAGAAAAGATGGGAAACCCCGTCAAAAACAGCAGTTATTGGGGCTGGAGTGGTGGCTCAGCAGTTGGAGCATTTGCCTGGCATACGGGAAGACCTGGGTTTGAACCCCAGCACCACATGCACAACTAAGTGCCGGAGAAACAAAAGCTAAATGAAAAAATAATGTTGATTATCTCTTTCCTCTCTCTTACTTCTCACTCTACTCCTCTCTTTAAAAAACACAAACAAACAAAAAACCCAGCAGTTATTCTGCAAGCAAGTGGGGTAGGCAGAAGGGTAAGATCCCAGCTGGGCTTTTTCATTTTCTGGGTTGGGCTGTGTACCTTCACAAACCAGACAGGCACAAAGGCCACATAATAGGCACTCAGCATGGAGCTGACGAGCACTTCCTTCATGCGCCAATTGAAGTCCATCTTGAGGAACTCCACTTCACTGCGGATGAGGCTGGGTGACAGGCAGCAGGCATGGGTGGGCATGGCTTCTGGGCCATAGAGCTGCCGTGTATGCTGCTTCCATGTCTCCCGAAGTGTCAGCAGGTAGTCCCGACTCCTTGCCAGGCCGCTGACTGCCTCCCGGGGCCCCACAGAGGCCATGTGGTTGAAGACGTTGGTCTTGCGGAGATCACAGTTCAGCTGTAGGAATGGAATGTACATCCCAAACCTGTTGGGGAAGACATGGGTATGGGCAGGCCTGCCTGAGGGCCAGGATTCCAACCTTCAGCCTCAGAGGGAACTCTGCTTTCCTCTCTGGATCTCAGCTCTCCTGGATGTTCCAAGGGAGAATTTACCCATCCTTCCAACCATCTACCTCACATTAATGCTCCCCTTCACATTGGGTATATAACAAGCAGTGGGAATGCAGTAGAAAGCAAGAGACGAGTTCCGGCCCCCACGGTCCAGTGACGATCAGGAACAACAGCCCACATATTTACTGGGTACAGCTTATGTTCCAGGCCCTGCACTAAACACTGTCCATGACTCCTCTTCTTTTTCCTTGTAAGAATGAAATGCATTTGGAGGTGATTTTTGTCCCCATTTCAGCTAAGGAAGCTACAGCTCAGAGAGGTGAGGTAAATTTCCAAAGGTTACACAATTAGTTAAAAAAAATACAGCCAGGGCTCAGGCCTAGCTCTTCTAGTACCAGAGATCAAGACAGATACTTAAGGGGCCAAAGGGGTGGCTCGGCAATTACAGAGCTTGCCTGGCCTGTGCGAGGACTTGGGTTCGAATTCCAGCACCATGTATACAATACAGTGTTGGGGCAACAAAAGTCACAAGAAAAACTAAATAAAATTGATTCTGTTTCTCTCTCTCTCACTATCCTTCTCTCTTAAAAAAAAAATTTGCTACCAGTAATTAATTAAAAGATTAAAAGGATCCACAAGCCTGGCATGGTGGTGCATACCTGTTGTTATCCCAACAACTCAGGAGGCTGAGGCAGAAGGAATGCAAGTCTCAGCAATTTGGTGAAGCCCTAAACAATGTAATGAGACTCTGCCTCAAAAAAAATAGAAAGGCCTGGGGATGTGGCTCAATGGGGTAAAGTACCCCTGGGTTCAATGCCCAGTGCCTCCCCTCAAAAAACGTTACTTGTTTTTTTGTTTTGTTTTGTTTTGTTTTTAAGAGAGAAGAACAGTGAGAGAGAGAGAGAGAGAATCAATTTTTATTGAGTTTTTCACTCGGCTTTTGCTGTTCTGACACTTAGTTGTGTGCGTGGGTGCTGGGGCCTGAACCCGCACCAAGCCACCGTGCCACCGCTCCAGCCCCCAAAAAGTTACTTTGTTAAAGAGTACACTATAGTAAAGCCTACAATGGGTACTGAACACGTATGTAAAGGCTGCTATTCTTTTGTCTTTATTCTCCAAACGGAGGATAACATTTTACATATCATTTATGTTGTGTTAGATATTAAAAGTAATCTAGGGGCTGGAGCAGTGCTTCAACAGAGTGCTTGCGTGGCATGCATGAGGACCCAGGTTCAAACCCCAGCACCACATATATAACTAGGTGTCAGAGAAGCAACAGCCAGATGAAAACATAAAATTGATTGTCTCTTAAAAAAAAAAAAGAGAGAGAAGAAAAAAAAAAGAAATGTAATATAGCCAGGCGTGGTGTTGCACATCTACAATGCTAGATATTTGGGAGGGTGAGGCAGGAGGACTGTAAGTTAGAGGCCAGACTTGCCAATTTAGTAATTTAGCAAGAGCCTGTCTCAAAATAAAAATTATCTTTTTTTTAATTTCTCTTGGTACCAGCAACACTTTACCACTGAGCTACTACATTCCAGTCCTTTTTTTGAGACAGCGTTTCTCTAAGTTGCAGAGGCTGGCCTCAAACTTGCAGTTCTCTTAGCTTCCCAAGTTACTGGGTTTACAGGTGTGAGCGACCTCAAAATAAAATTTTAAGAGGGCTGGGGATGTAGCTGAAGTGGTAAAGTGCTTGCCTAGCATGACTGATACCCTGAGTTCTATCTCCAGCATTGCAACAACGCACAAAAAGTAACCTAGAGATGATTTTTCTTCCCATTTCCCGGTAATTAAACCCCAGGGGCACTTAACCACTGAGCCACATCCCCAGCCCTTTTTATTTTGAGACAGAGTCTTACCAAGTCACCCAGGCTGGCCTCTTGTGATTCTGGATTGAAATCTCCAGGAATACCAAGGGAGGGCTATGATCATAAAAAGTGGTTAAGCCCAGTACATGGCACATCATAGTAGGTGCCTTTTCCAACCTGGGCTGGTTCACCCTTCCTTAGACAAGTGTTTCCTCACTCCCAGGAAGTTACCACACTGATGCTGAACTTAGTGTGAACATCCGATCAGCATCTGCACCTCAGCCCACAACTTCTGGACTCAAGCGATCCTCCCACTTCAACCTTCCACGTAGCTGGGACTACAGGAGCACACCTCTGTGCACAGCTGACAAGTAAGCCCTTTTGTTCGGCTTAGGGCCTCTCAATTTCCCCAGGTCCCCAGAGTTATACAACCTCAAAGGGCCCTTGGTGGGGCGTGTCTCCTGAAAGTTCGGGTCAATGACAGTAAGTACTACACCACTTCTTCTTCTTTTTTTTTTTTTTTTTAAGAGAGGGGCAGTGAGAGAGAGAAAATCAATTTTATTTAGTCTTTCATGTGGTTTTCATTGCTCTGACACTTTGTTGTGTATGTGGTGCTGGGGTTCAAACCCGCGTTCTCACATAGGCCAGGCAAGCGCTGTTATCGCTAAGCTACTCCAGCCCCAGGACTACACTTCTTTTTTTTTTTTTTCAGGGCTGAGAATCGAACTCAACTTGCCTTGCCCGTGCTAGACAAGCACTCTGCCACTGAGCTAAATAATCCCCAACCCCAGGACAATACTTCTTAACAGAGATAATTTTTTCTTTCTCTCTCTCTCTCTCTTTTTTTTTTTTTGGTACTGGGGATTGAACCTAGGAACATATTACTACTGAGCTACATCCCCAGCCATTTGTATGTATGTATTTATTTATTTAAAGAGAGAAGGACAGTGAGAGAGAGAGAAAGAGAGAATCAATTTTCATTTAAGTTTTTAATGTGACTTTCGTTGCTCCAACACTTTGTTGTATATGTGGTGCTGGGGTTTGAACTTACATCCTCACGCATGGCAGGCAAGTTCTGAGCCACAGCTCCAGTCCCTCTTTTTATTTTTTATTTTGAGACAGGGTCTAAGTTGCTTAGGGCCTAAGTTGCTGAAGCTGGCCTCGAATTTGCAATCCTCCTGCCTCAGTCTCTTAAATTGCTGGGATTACAGGCGTGGCCACCATGGCCAGCAATTTTTTTTTTTCTGGAGTCCCAAAAAGGGTACCTGAGAGTTTCTGGACAAGTAACAGCCTGTTTTAGGCATTTGTTTTTCAGGGATGCCACAATCTTTTATGGGGTAAGGTTAAGATACTTAAAGAACTGTGGTCAAGAATATAACTTTAGGGGTTGGAGATTTAGCTCAATGGCAGAGCACTTGTCTAGCATGGGCCAGACCTGGGTTCAGTCCTCAGTCCTGGAAAAAAAAAAAAAAAAAAGAATATAACTTTAGCCAGGCACAGTGTACACATCTATAATCCCATCTACTTCGTGGGCTGAGGAAGGTCTGCTTCAGCCCAGGAATTCAAGACCATCCTGGGCAAATAGTGAGATCTTGTCTCTAAAAAATACATAATAATAAAAATCCTTGAGGTCAAAGAAGCCTGGACTAAAAAAAATCCCAGCTTTGCCATATACTAGATCTGTGATTTAGAACAAGTTATTTAACTTCTGTAAGTTATCAGTTTCCTTAACTTACCCTGAGTAACAATAGCTTGTATTGATCCTCTTCTCTCAACCAGGCATTAAATAATAAATTTCATAAGTACTCCATCTATTTATTTGTTTGTTTACTTTTGCAGTACTAGGGATTGAACTCAGGGTCTTGAACATCTAGGCAAGTGCTCCCACTGAACTACATCCCCAGCCCTTTCTTTTTTTAATTTTAAGAGAGGGACAGTGAGAGAGAAAGAGAGAGTGAATCAATTTTATTCAGTTTTTCATGTAGCCTTCGTTGTGTGTGTGGTGCCAGGGTTTGAACCCATGTCCTCGTGCAAGCACTGTAATCGCTGAGCCACCGCTCCAGCCCTTCACCAGCCCTTTTTAAATTTTACTTTGAGACAGGATCTTGCTAAGTTGCCCAGGCTGGTCTCAAACTTTCCATCTTCCTGCCTCAGCTTCCTTAGTAGTGGGATTACAGGCATCTTTCATACTCTTATTTAGTCCTTGAAACAAATCCTAGCATGATGCCTGCTTCAGAAGAGACAATCAATCCCATTTTGTTTAGGGGGAAAAAAAAAAAGAAGATTGTGATTCTGTGGAGACAAGAAAGAAGCCTGCAATGGTATCCCATCAGGATATATTATGGGAATGAGTGTGTGGAATATAAATGAAAATTTAAGGGGGCTGGAGCAGTGGCTGAGTGGTTGTGGTGCTTGCCTGGCATGTGTGAGGACCCAGGTTCAAACCCCAGCACCACGTACACAACTAAGTGTTGGAGCAACAAAGGCCACATGAAAATCTAAATAAGATTGATTCTCTCTTACTCTCTCACTGTCCCTCTCTCTTAAAAAAAAAAAAAAGGTAACAAAGAAAGAAAGAAAGAAAAAAGAAAAAGAAAAGGAAGAAAATATAAGGGACTCAAATACAATCTTAAAAGCAAGTACTTTACCCAGTAAGTCTCAATTTTTCAATTCTGTGAACATTTCAATGAAAGTGACACAGGTACAATAAAATAAGCTGGGACTCATAATCTGGAGCTTTATACATGTTTTCTTTTCTTTCTTTTTTTTTTTTAAGAGAGAGGGACAGTGAGAGAGTGAGAGTGAGAGAGAGAGAGAGAGAGAGAGACAGTATCACCCTTATTGAGTTTTTCATGTGGCTTTTGTTGTTTAGACACTTTGCTGCGTTTGAACCCGTGGTCTTGTGCATACTGGGCAAGCACCTTAACTGCTGAGCCACCGGTGGCTTCATCCCCTATACATGTTTTCAAATGCTCTAATCATTCACCTATTACTTTTCTCAAATGAATACAAACAATATTGATTTCAAAGTGACCATCATTGACATATTTGTTGATCAATTTGTTTTATATGTATAGGATGTTCTATCTATAGGATAATGGGACATCATAATTTAAGAAGCTCCCTGGTTTTGCCTCTAAACAGGACTGCAGACAATACCTTTGATCAATTAAATTATTTGGTGACAGTAAGTGACTGCTCTGACAGGTCAGAAGTTACAAGCAGCTTCATGTGCAAGATGGCAGATTCCCTCCCACTCCTTCCACCCAATAAGTGACAGCATAAAAGCAGAAAATAAATCCATGTCAGCAGAAAGAAAAAAAAGAAAAAACTGGGAGTGGGGTTATTAGTGCACAAATGATCTTGACACATTTAGAAAGCAGATGAAGGTTTGTTGACAGATGAGGAAGCCATCAACTAGAGCAGAGCTTTCCAACAGAAACAGAACGAGAGCCACCTCCTTCCAACTTTCCAAGAGCCACATTAAAAGATGAAATTAATTTTACTATTTTATTTTTACTTAACCCAATACATGAAAAATATTATTATTTCAACATATAACAAATATCTGGGGCTGGAGCAGTGGCTTGGCAGTTATGGTGCTTGCAGTTGTCATAAGATAAAATTGAGGGAACATAAGAGTTTTTAAAATAAGAACAGAATAACATGAGAAAAGAACAAGGATGTGCCAGGACCCAGCTTCAAACCCCAGCACCACATACATAAGGAAGTGTTGCAGCAATGAAGGCACATGAAAAACTAAATAAGATTGATTCTTTCTCTCTCTCTCTCTCTCTCAGTCCCTCTCTCTTTAAAAACAAAAAAAAATCTAAAAAAAAATCTATTAAGAAGATGTCTTATTTTATTTTTTTGTACTAAGTCTTTGGAATCTAGTATGTGTTTTACATTTAGAGAACATCTCAGTTCAGAGTAGCCTGTTTCAAGAGCTTCATAACTGCAGGCAATTACTGGCTACTACAGCGGACAGCCTAGGTCTAGAATATGTTATGAGAGGATGCACTGGGGGTGGGAACCTATCTGCCCAGAGAAACCCAAGAGAGACTCTGGCTTGAAATGGGCACATTTGATAGAGGGTAAAAGTGAGAACAGGTTGAACAAATGGGATTGAAGAAAGATCTCTGCTTTTAAGAGTCAGTTCTTTTATTCTCCTGCTTACTTCATATAACCTACCCTGAACAATTCTTCTAAAGAGAAATCAAATGAACTGGGTGAGAAGAATTGAGGTCTGCAATGTGAGCATCTTTCTGGCCTATAGGGGCCCGCAGTCTGACAACCAGCATCTCATTCACTTATTCTAAGGGAAAACCTGCCGTCAGTCAGTATGTCTTACCCAGTCAAACCTCCCAATCCACTGAAGCAAAGGGAGATGAAAAGAAAATGAATTCCTAATCAGGTCTTTCATTCTTAAATATAGACAGACAACCAAAAAAAACCAACTCTACTTTGAAAACTAGCAGAATGAAGCAGAAAAGCCAACCCCAGTGAAAAGATAAAATTGAGGGAACATAAGAGTTTTTAAAACAAGAACAGAATGCCTTGAGAAAAGAACAAATTAGAAAAGAAGAAAGAAGCCTTAGTGATTAAAAAAAGAAAAACAGATTACTGAAAAAAAATAATAAAAAGGAGGCTGGAAGATAAAGTTGAGGAAATTTCTGAAGGCAAAGCAAAAAAAAAAAAAAAGAGGAGGGAGAAAAGCAGGGGGAGAGAGAGGAAAACACTGGAAAATATAAGAGAAGCACATGATCAATCTATGAGGTCTATCATCTGATGAACAGAAGTTCAAGACAGAACAGAAAAAAATGGAGAGGAAGATATTATCAAAGAAATAATTTAAGAAAAAGTCCCTGAGCTGAAGCAGAACCCAAATCTCCAGGTTAAAAAAAAGGACTAGAATACTAATAGGATGAATAATAAAAGTTCCACACCAGACATATCCTTGTGAAATCTCAAATAATTGAAAGATAAACTGAATATTCCTAAAAGCTATCAGAAAAGGAAAAAATCATCTACAAGGGAATAGGAATCAAACTGCCATCAGACTTCTTCCTAGCAAAATGGATGCTAGAGACAATAGAACAATAATTTGAATTTAGAAATCTACATTCAACAGAACCATCAATAAAGTCTGAGGGCAGATTAAAAACATTTTTAGACATGCAAGGACTCAGAATGCATACACCTCCCACATACTCACTCTTAAGGAAATTACCTGATAATGTACTCCAGCAAAATAAGGGAGAAAATCAAGAAAGAGGAAGACATGGGATCTAGGCAACAGTGGATCCAACCCAGGAGGGCAACGAAGGGAAGCCTCAGGCTGAAAGCTATACAGCAGGCCTAAAAAGCAACCACTCCAGACTGGAGCAGGAGAATGGTGGCCTCCAGGAGGGATGTCTGTAGGGGGAAAAATGAACTCCAGGCAACAGGTAGCATGATTGAGAGGCTGGATAAACTTGAGGATATGCTGAAGGCCCATCATTCTTTTGTCAACAAGAAAAAAGAAAGGCAATTAGAAACTCCAAGGAAAATTAAAAGCTATATAAGAATGTTACAATCTAAATATGGAGCAAACCAAAACGTGACATGATTTTAAGCAACTGATGACATGTAAGAAAAGAGGAACTACTTGACTTCAACACTAGGAACATTCTCTTTAAAAGACCCGAAGATTATAACTCACTAACTGTAAGGAAAGAACGTCATTTATGTACACTACTGGGCAGTGAATGGTATTTTCATACATATAATTATAATAAGGCTGCTTATTGGCATTTAATTTTTATAATTAGCTTTTGACAAAGAACAGAAGACTTAAACGTGGTTATATAAGACAATGTGGGGCTGGAGCCATGGCTCAGCAGTTATGGCGCTTGCCTGGCATGCGTGAGGACGTGAGTTGGAAACCCAGCACTATGTACACAACAACGTTTCGGGGCAACAAAAGCCACATGGAAAAACTAAATAAAATTGATTCTCTCTTTCTCTCTCTAACTGTCCCTCTCTCTTTAAAAAAATAAAAATAAAAGAATGTGACTCAGGATGTGAGAGGAGGAAGAAGGGAGGGGAGGGGTCCTAATAGTCTCATCTTGCATACAAGGGATCCAAAATACTAACTATTGGGCTGGAGCG